>JASGAU010405411.1:0-14153 GCA_030220045.1 Australoheros facetus
TGGAAAAAGGTTTTAGAAGCAGTTTTAGATACTCACCATTTTATGAAATGAATCCCAAGGCAGTGATTCAGAATCAATAATTCAAAACCTGGCCTGAATACAGGATAAACACTTAATACTGGCAAGATGTTCTGCTCCATAAGTGCTGAAGGTGACCCTATGACAAGATGGTTCATTTCAAAATCGGTCTCATAAGTACAGGGGGAACCATAATAGGGCTTAAAAGAGATCTGTTCAATAAAATGCATATTGATACATGTTCTCTTTCTTCCTCTTCTTCACTCTCGCTTTCCATCGCTCCTGCTCTCTGAGGACCAGATCAGGACATTCATCATGTGATATAACTGAGTAGCTTTCCAGCTAACGTCTTTAATAGCCCTACCCTGTCTCCTAATCACATTACAAATCATGCTGCTGTGTCAGGAAATGGACATAATGCATATTGGGCTCCATATGATAGCTTGACCATGGGCCATCTTCACCAGGTGTAAAAACAAAATCTAAACTGCAAAATTTAGAGAATCGGGGTATTTTAACATTTAAAATTGTCACTTACCGCTTATTTTTCAATTCAATACTTGCTGTTTATGAATTCAGTTCTTTTGTCAGCTTTCAGATTTGTCACCATCATATTTGAACTTCTCTAAAGAAGAACATATTTAATGTCATTTTTGGTACTTATAGGCACACTGTGAAGGCCTTTTGCAAATCAAAAGGATATTAAACAATGATCAAATATTTTCTTTGTGAGACAATGCAGGATTGCTGTAATGCATTCAAATGCCAAGATTTCCTCTGCTGCAATAACACAAATCAACCAAACGTTCTTAAATCTAAAAAACTCAGGGATACAGAGGTTTCATCTTCCAGTTGTGGAAACATCAGCGCTCTGGATTTTGTGACATAATCCCTAATGTGCACCACGGGCTAACTCTTTCCACCTTTTTGACATCATTAAATGAGGTGGCTACTCTTTGGCAAGAAGCTGATGCAGGAAACTAAAACAAAATGCAGGCCTTCATTAAAATAATAAAAATGGCTCCATATCTGTACTAACCAGGAGATTATACTTACCTCAATAAATATCCAGTAACATAGTGAATTGATAAAAAAAATTAAAAAAATCTGTAGACTAAATTGTTTAAGGAAAAACTTTAACTTGGAAAGATTGTTAAAATTAGAAGGTAAAACCACAGTTTAGTGTTTTTTGGAATGCTAGTTCCATAGCTGTAGGGAAAGCAATACCAGCTGGTTCCTGAGCGAAAAATATGTTGGGTGATTTGCTTTTAAATTTTTTACGACATTTATTGTTCCCAATAAAAACTGTAGTTCTCCTACTGTTGGTCTATTGTCACCATGGGCTTTGATTTTGCCAGCCAACCTCTGCTGTAATTTGCAAATGTTGACATGCATTGGACATTAGGAACTGAGCCTCCAAATGCATGTCTTATAATAACAGGCAGCTGTAACCTAACATGGTTTTTGATGGGAGGCGAAACCAGAGCTCCTGAGAGAAAATATGTGAACATGTAAACCCCAAACAGAAGGAACCTGCCTGGGTTGGATCCTAGATCCCTTTTGTTGTTAGGAAGACTAAACCACTGTGTTACCAGGAGGTGAGCTGCCTTCATGCATGTCTGAAAGCAAAGATCTATACATACTTAAAAAAATCATCATAACTCACCAAATATTTATAACCATTTCATAAGGGGTTTGCCTTGTTACAAATGCTAAAACTGTGTTGGTGACGCAGGATATTTAGTTAAGTTTGAAATGCAGATTATTATGCCAAAATGCTTATGTTAATAGTAATGGTAATAGTTTATAATATGTTTAAAATTGTGTAGCTGCTTTATGATGTTCTGCTGAAAAAATTAACTGTAAAATAGAAAAAGATGGGGTTATTCCATCATTTAACCAAGCTGTCTATCCTGTCCCATCAAGTTCAACTTTAACCTGATATAGGCTAGCATTAGCTAAATTCAATGTGGTCACTTAACATTTAAGTCAACATGAAAGAAAGATTATGTATTGTGAAATATAAAATTCAATACGTATGAAACAAAAATTTCTCAACTTCTTTCATTAGTGCATCCAAAGGCACCACAAAGGTCCAGTGTTTTATATAAGAATGGGTCAGAACCCACAGACAGACCACAGGGGAAAATGGCAGGGGCAGAGACGCATCACACAAGCCTGAATGTGGCATCTACACGCTTATGTCTATGATGAAAATTACCTTCATGGTACTATTTAGCCTCAAAAATCATTGTGCCCAGTTAACTCTGCTGCAGACTCTTAGCTCACATGGTTTTGCATGTTTGTTGAATGCAGTGAAAGGAAATAAAGTGTCATGTCTTTTGCTTCCCAACTTTTCTTTGCAGCTGTCCAGGTTCACATCCTGAAAGCAGACAAATCCAGTGAGTGGTGGAAATTTACTGTCAACATCATCTCCGTCTACAAGCAGGGCGAGAGCCGCATCCGCCGTGGGGACCAGTTTCTGTGGGTCCGTGCCAAAGACGTGGCCTGCAAGTGTCCGAAAATCAAGCCTGGGAAGAAGTACTTGCTGCTGGGAAATGATGAGGACTCTCCTGGCCAGGGTGGAATGGTGGCAGATAAAGGTAGCCTGGTCATCCAGTGGAGGGACACGTGGGCGCGCAGGCTCAGGAAGTTCCAGCAGCGCGAGAAGAAAGGCAAGTGCAAGAAGCCATAGGAGGGATAAGATGGAGACGATTCTGAAGAGGGAGATGTTTTCAAGGAAAAAAAAAAAGCTGAGCTGGCAAATATATTAAAAAAAAAAAATAAATGTAAAGAATGGAAGAGTGACAGACAAAAGGACCATGGACAGAAAAGAGACTGTTTATGTCGCTGCTTTTTTTGCGTAGAAGCATGAAGAGAATTATTTAGGATGAATTGTTTTGTTTTTTCAGCTGAACTTTTGTTGAAGGAGCTCACCTGGCAGATTTGGTTTATTTTACGCTGAGATTCCTCTCTCTTGTGGATTTGCACCTATTACCAGTATATATCCTTATTTGTTTTTGTTCTCATTATCCCATTATGAAATCATTATATTTTATGTTTGAATTTTATGGACATTTTCTCCTGTTGCAAAAATGACAAAAAAAAATCCACTTAACTACCGCTGCAACTTTGCCTCTGCATGTTGTTTTTGAAAATTGTATTCTTAGCTGAGAAGTGAGCTTGTTTCAACAAAAGAATTCACTGTCGAGTGGCAATTGAGGCAGTAATATGTATTTCCTTTACTGAAATTTGTGCCATAAATACTATTGTTTCTAAACCACAGAAATGCATACATTTAGCTGTGAATGACTTGCCATTCTTTTCCTGTCTGAATTTAGGTATATTATGCAACTCGAGCAGCACTGAATCACATGTTCTACATTTTTCATCTGTCAGGACTTTTACAGATTTACAACATGCAAGTGACAGAATAGAATCTAGGACAGCAGTGACTTTGCATTTTTGACCTAATCAATCCTGAGCGTCAACCGAGGCCCCTCAGACTTCAATGATTACACTTTGGTAGTTAAGCATTTGCCTAAACCTGCATACAAGATTGTAATGTTCACTAAATAGTGCTGCTTGTGATACTGTACTAATGTTAAAGTTAAATCTGGGAGAAGAAAGAAAATCTAAAATCACAGATTTTACCTTTAGTATTTACAATAACTGTGATATTTTTTTTCTTGTTTATCTCACAAATCAAATAGAAGTTTTAGCAAGTGGCTTGGGAATGAGAAGCCAGTCACATTTTATTGATAAGTTCTTTACAAAAAATCTTCATTTGTTTATGGGAATAGTTAATAGACATTAATAATACCACTTATATGTAACTCTTAAGTAGTTACATTTTTTTTAATTGCCTTTCAACAGCAGTGCTCGCTCTATCAAAAATGATCAGAACTGTGAAACTTACCCAGTATAGGCTATTGTTTGAAATGGATGCAATATTAAAATTGTGCGGGTGAAAGTGCAGCACTGCAGCCGCTAGTACTGCATGTTCTCAGAGAATACTGACAAAGACATATAGTATGACACAAGTCCAACAATGCAAATATTTATATCATTTACCTCTTCAGACAGGCCTGCTTTTAAACCAACTTATGGAAAACTTGCCAGAGTACGTCAAAATCTTTCACAATTGGTACGAGTAGGACAAAGGATTAAAATATTTTAACTGCCCCCCTCCGCCTCTTACGACCACTAAATCTGAAAAGATGTATTTGTCTGTGGAGCAAGTTGATAATTTTTTCAACTTAAATCTACACAGGCTGCATAAAGCACTGAGTGGACACAATAAAATGATAACTGTCTTACCTTATGTGGCAGAGAAATGAATCCTTATAGTGATGAAAATTTTAAACTTACTGCACCTTAAGAAAGTGCTCACCACTATTACCTAAATTTACTTTTAAAAATCCACCTCACGGTGGCTTGTATCTGTCTGTAGTGCTTCCTACAGTACCGTGGGAGTGCAGATAAACCCATTTACAGCCCACACTCTTGAAGAACAGAATGGATGACTGTATACTCATTAAAAGAAAATAACCAGTCAGAAACTGCAGCCTCCCACTGACCTGCCACGCTAATTCTCTTCACGTCAATGCTTGCAAAGGGACAAACGGGGTGCATTAGAATAACTTGTCGCTGCTTGATTCAAACCACTTTGATTATTTGTGCGCAGTTCAGTTTGGATTTCTCCAAGGAATGCATGGTTAAAAATGCTCAGGTTTATAAAAAGCCCAAAGTGTATCTGATTTAACTTTTTTCTTTCTTTTTTTTTAAAGGCCAAACCACAACACCATGAGCACCGTTGTTTGTGAAACAACAAATAATTTTTCTCACAAAATTAAAATTTAAAACCCTTTCCAAAACATTTTCCGAGGCTCAAGTCAGTGTAAAGCGGGATTTAAATTAATTTATATACAAGGTTTTAAAACTTTCATAAAATGGAGATAAACATTTGATTCCACTATCTTAGAAACAGCCTCAATTTTCTATTATTTTACTTAATAAAGTAAAACTCCTAGATGATGGCAAATTGAGTATATTTAACTGTGATACTTCAAACATACAGATGACTGTTGCAGTTGATTGACATTTAGTGTATTTTTTTTCATTAATTGTTCAACCAATTTAATATTTATGATTAATATCCAACATGCTGCTACATGATGGTGGCTTCTTGGCTTCTCCAACACTGATTGTCAAAATATTTACATACACACAATATTTTTGCACAGTCCTGAATTTCATTGTTAAACATAACAATGTCAAGTTGTTTGTTTTTTTTACTATTTTTATGTGGCATAGTGTACTCTGAAATGACACGACTAGTCTCTGTAGCTTCAAGCTGTAAATTTTACATCTGTCTCCTGAGCAATGGTTTGACAAGCTTCCAGATGAAATGCTATATACACATACACGTCAAAGCATTGCTTTGTGTTCATACTATGAATTGTAAATGTTGTCTTCACCATTGCAAAGTCTTTTGCAATGTTGTTTTACAATGCCTACTAATATATTATGGTTATTATATATGAATATATTTAATGACACAAGACATTGTGGATTTTATTGTTTTTCTTTTCTTTTTTTTTTTTACTTGTTTGTGGTTATTTAGCTCGTTTGTCATTAAAAGAAGGAAATAATAACTACTGAACGCACCAACTAAATTCAGATTTTCAGAATAAATAAACTTGTTACATTCAAAAATGATTTGCCTCTGTTGCTCTTTTCTTTTCTTTTTTTAATTAGTAAGTCAACACACCAGAATTTAATGTAGTCAGCTTCTCCCTGTTAACTGGTTGCAGGTTCATTACAAGTGCAGTGGAATGCATTAAAGTAGTGCTAGTGTGTTAAAACTTTGTCAAAAGGTCCACCGTAGTTAAATATCATGTTACAGAACACGTCAGGGGGAGGTGTGAGCATAAACCCAGACAGGAGTCGAGGCACTATAAAATGGAAATGTCATTTATTAGAAATTACAAGCTGAATTGATTTACAAGGGAGGAAAAGAGCCACGTTAGTAACACAGCCGAGCTGTTTGTTTTGGCTATGAGTTATTCTATAAACAAAATCCAAACAAAATGATAACATTAAAGCTGCTACAGCAATGAATGGGTAAATATAAGTGAGTGTGAATATTGCAAAGCTTGCGGAATTACTGTATCCAGTGCAAACCTCAGCCCAACCACAGACAGACTTATAAAAGAAAAGCCCCTGTTGCCTGCGGGAGGTCCTACATTCCCCACAGTTCAGGCAAAGAAATCTTTTTCAAAATGCTTACAAACCTCCAAATAATTTAACAGCTTGTTGATTTGCTGATTTATTAGTAAGACACTTGAACAGCTATTAAAGAGGAAAATGTACACCCACAAAAAAACAAAGCAACTGTCTCCTGAAAGGTTACTTATTCCCTTAAACAGTGACACAGTGAATAAAAACAGTTGTCTGTGGGGTTAAAGTCTTCAACTTTTTTTTTTTCAACTTTTTCTTGGTTAGATAGCCCCAAGTGACCTGTTTCTCAATGTGAAGAACAAGAATGAGAAATCTGTTTAAATGAGGGTCTGTCTGTTTGCTGTCAATGCTGATTAAACAGGTATTCTGCTCCAGACTTTCATTGTTGCTCTCTGACATGGGTCCGTGATCACTGCTGTCTTCATCCCACAGGCCACACAGCAATCACTATAATGGCTATAAGAAGTAGCACGATCACCACCATCATCCCTGAGCAGAAAAAAAAAAGAAGATATGTTAGGACAGTTAGAGGGAAAACACATCAAAACTGCGAGCTTCATTAAGTAATTCCAAGCACAAAAAAAAAAAGAAAATCCAAATGCTTTTCCTCCAACATGGTGGGAAAACATTTCTAAAGAAATTGAGTTGTGAGATATAATGATATGAAAATCACTTAATCTATCACATGCTATATTTGGTGGAGAACAGGTGACTGACTTGAAGAAGAGCCCTTGTTTTTTTTTGCCATGAGAAGCTCTTGGGTTGCTTTTGTGGTATGCTTTGGGCAATTATCCGTTTGCGCTGTGAAGTGCTGTCCGGTCGGTTTTGCAGCATTTGGCTGAATCTGAGCAGAGTATAACCCTGCACACTTCAAGATTCATCCTGCTACTTTTATCAGCACTCACATTATCAATAAACACTAGTGGCCAAGTTCCACTGGCAGCTGTGCATGCCCATGCCATAACATTGCCTCCACATGTTTAACAAATGATGTGGTATGCTTTGGATCATGAGCTGTTCTTTCCCCTTTCCATACTTTTCTATTCAGTACAAGTTACTCTTGCTTTCATCTGTTCAAAGAACTTTCTTGAACTGTGCAGACTCTTAGATGTTTTCTGGCAAAGTCCAATCTGACCTCCTTGTACTTGAGTATAACCAGTGGCTTGCACCTTGTAAACCCTTTGTATTTCCATTCATGAGGGTGTCACTTGATTGTAGACCTTGACAATGTATACCTCCTTGAGAGTGTTTTTGACTTATTTCAACTTGTATTATGAAATAGTTTTTCCTTAACCATGGAAGTAATTCTGTCATCATCCACTTTAGCCATCTTCTGTGGTCTTTCAGAGCTTTTGTCATATCTGAGTTGGCCGGTGCTTCCTTCTTTTTAAGAATGAACCACACTGTTGATTTGGAAACTCCTAAAAAGTTTTTTAATAGCTCTCTGACAGGTTCAGTTTGTTTTTTCAGCCTAATGTTGGCCTCCTTCATTCTTTGGGTCTCACATTTATAGTACAAAGCTGTAAAATACAGATTCAACACACTGAATCAACTTCAGATATTATATCTGCTTCATTTGTCATGAAATAACAAGGAAACAGACTTCACCTTGCAATGAAACTGCTTGTCATCAAATTGTTCCATTACTTTTGAATCTTTGAAAATTGGGAACTGTGGATAAAAATGACCTTTAAAGCTGAAAGTCTGCACTTCAAATGTATATATCGATTATTTGATTTAAACTCCACTGTGGTGGTATACAGTGACAAAACTGCAAACATTGTGTCCAACAATTATGGACATAAATGTGTGCTACTCTGTTGTCAAATAACCAAATCAGCTGCAGGGTGTTTGAGCATGAATGTTTTAAGCTCTTAAGCACTGGACAACTACTCCAGACATTTGTTTATTTTGTTTGTCTGTGTTAGTGATGGACTGCTGTGTGTGTGTGTATATATAGCAATGAGATTTCATCATAGTCAACAATCACTACCCACCCACCCAACCAAGCAAGCCCAAGCTTACAAATCTTTGCAGATGAGATACAGTTACACAACTTTCCAGACTCATTTGCTATGATAATTTTATGCTGAATCTTTTTACTTTATATTGTGTTGCTGTAACCCTTGGTGATAAAAACCTTTTCAGCTTGAAACTCAAAAATAAATTACATATAATTTCAACTTTAAAGTTAAAAAGGCAAATGTCAAGCAGTTGAGAAACTCCAAACCTGATTTGAGACAGACCCAAAGGGAAGGAGGGGAATTCAGAGGACACAAGGGAATACACTTGGAAGAGGTAAGAAGCCTACATACCTCACTACTAATTTTCAAAGTCCTTGATCTAGTGCAAGTCCCAAGTGCTTATGCCCTTGTAGCACATAACCATTCTTCTCTTGATGACTTAATGCAATTTACATGCGTTCAATGGCTACAAAAGCTTTATTGCCACAGATCGCACACTGTGATAGGCATGTGTTTCTGATTCTGTCTTGAGAGGATAACTATTGTTTTTCTCTGATACTATGGCAGCAGAGAAAAAAATGTGCAAAAGCTCACTCACACTTCATCAAAGCGCTTTACCCTCAGGACCTGAAAATATTACAGTTTTTTTTATTTTTTTTATTACAGTCACCGCCCTAGGAGGAGAAGAAAAAAATCTTGTAAAATCCAACACAGGTAGGGTATTATATCCTCCAAGTAAAACACATCCACAGTAAATCTTTTAGAAATCTTTTAAATAATTTTAATAAATCTTAATAATTTTGACTGATAAATGGATCGATCTTTTTAGCCAATGCCATAAATACTTGTATATTTTAGAAAATCGTACTGCAACAACTGACATAACTAAAGCACTACAGCTCAAATACCCTATTTTGTGTAATTTTATTTACCAGTTTGTTTTTTTGGACACTGAAACGAAAAAAAGTCTAACTTTAAACAGTGTTAAAGATTTGTAAAGCTTGACTGAAACTTGTTGGGTCCGTATAAGCTGTTATTTGTGGGATATTAAAACCTGTGTCCACCAGAGAGCAATGAAATGTAAGCAGTTTAAAGTTGGAAAAAACTAAGTTCTGTTTCAAAAATTATTCATAAATTTTGTGTATTTTAGAAGAATTAAATGTTATATGTATATTGATATATTGCAAATACATTTTAACACCAAAATCTCAACATAACTATTAATCTAAATGAATAACAGATTCCAAAACAGAAGCAGCACCGAGAAAGAATGCTATACAATCTGACACTTGAAAAATGGCTGTTATTGTTAACACAAGAGGCATGTTTTAATCCAGGAGATGCTGGTTACTGCGTGTCCTGGTTACTCCATAAAAAAATTTTTTTTTTGATAATCAGATCAGCTCTGAGAAAAGACAGTCCACAGAGGTCCCAGTGGTAACTGTAGGGTCTTAGAGTATAGGCCTTACAGTATAAAATGCCTCCAGGTGGCTGTTGTTGTGATTTGGTGCAATATATAAATAACTTGAATGGACCTGAATTCAATTAGTGTGTTAATGCTGTAAGAAAGGAGCGATGGTGGGTGGTTTACAGTACATTATGAGCATTTGATTGCCTTTAGGATATGATTTTCTTTCCTTCTGTATATCAAACATATATCAGACCACAAATCATGCCACAAATATAAGATATGGGAAAGTTTTGCCAAAGTCACACTCACACACCATTTCCCCCTTCTTCTACAATGACACAGGAATGAAGATTTAAAACAACTGCATCTCTAGCTGTTCTGAGGGCTGTCAATAGTTGCCCCCTTTGACTTAAGTTGTCTATTGTTATTTAGCATGCAGCTGGTATTATCCCCGGCCCTTTCACTTTCGGTTTACATTTCTCTCATTCTTTGGCTCTCGCATTCTGCATTCCTCTCTGTGGCTTAATTGGTTGTCTTTCCCACGGGGAGAGAGATAGAGTGAGATATAAGCCATGCTGAACAAATTGCTTGCGGTGGTAGTGGTGGTTTGATGAAATGCAAGGCCGATGATGGTTTCTTTGCCAGGATATATGAGACATGGCTGTATGATTTCCAGATGTCTTTATACCCCATTATCTTATTGCACAATTCTTGTCAATTGTCTCCTTATTTACATATAGTGAATTCTTTGAGAACAGTGTTTTTACTGTATATGAAAGGAGTGTGTTCCTACACAGGATTCATAGGACACTCATGGTAAGAGCCATCACTGGTCTAGTCAGGCCCTCTCCTCTTGATAACTTACACATGTGTGCATAATAAAAAAAAAGTCAAAGCAGAGACACATGCTCAAATACTCATGATGACTCTTTAAAAGCCTCAAGCTTAAAGCAAATACACACAAATTCACAGCAATCATCTTTGTTTAGGTATAAATGATAGGCAAGGTCCATATTAGATTCAGACACCAGAATTTCATTCAGTCTAGTCCAACATCTGTCAGCAACTCCATTTGACACCGCATAGCAGCACCAGTAATAAGCTGTGCAACACACATGTTACTGTGAAGCAAGACCCTTACTTGCTCTTTCTAACTTACTATCATCACGTAGCCACCAGTCACGAAGCCACATTAGACAATGACAATGCCCCTCACCCCCCAGTCCTCCTTGGACCATCACTGTCTGCCTCAGTAATTAAATAAGCTACTCTGACCCTCAAAGGGCCTCTAGAGGCTAATGACAATAATGGCGTTAACTTCCCAAATAGATTAGGGCTCTGCTGTCACATTGACGCTGAGGGAGATAGTTGGTGTCTGCTGATAGACTGACCACCCAGAAGGTTTGGAGCTTTGCAGGGTCTGGTCTGGGTTCAACCCATCTTAACAATTTTCAGACGTCAGTAAGACAACTTGCAGAGAATACCAATAATTGGTGAGAGAAAAAGTGGAAGAGAAAGCCCATAAACAGGTCCACTCATGCCCCCCGTTAAAAGTTCAAGTCCTTTGTTGAACGAAATAGGACACAAAAGAAATGAATTGATTTTATGCTAACAAGATTAACATGAAGCTCTTGGGGTATTTTTTGTTTTTGTTTAAAACATAATGAAAGATGAGAACTACTTTTAAATATTTGTGACTTTTAAAAATCTATTTCCTGACATATTTTCTAGATTTGTATTATTTAGTGGAATACAACTAAAATCAAAATATAAGACTTGGAGTTATGCTAGTTGCTCTCTGATGCTGTACTTAAAAACAGCATTGTTGCAACGAGAATGCAAATAAATTGATGGAATGATGGTTTAATGTTTATAAGTTGATCACCAGTTTATCTTTAAACTCATGATAATTGAGTGCCAAATTTGTTACACCTAATTATGAGGATAGTGATATTTGCACAAAATTTAATAAGAATCCATCCATTTGTTGAACTTCATCATGAATCTTGGAGCTTACAAAATTACCAGACTTAATAAGATTCATACTTCAGGAAGAATGAGTGGAAAATAAGCTGTACCAAATTTTGTGGTAGTCCTTTGAAAATGTTAACTGCCTTGTGACACGAAAGGAAAAGTTTGAGGATCACATAAATTGGGGTACAGATTAGGATGCATGCTCTGAGTTCCACAAATGTCTGTACCAAATGCATGCACTGATACTTGCTAGCATTAATTTTGGATAATGTTGATATTTTCACAACATTGAAAAAATGTAGTTTTTTTTCCTAGTGTACCTAAAATACACATTTTGAGGTGATATGAGATTAATTAATCCAGTTGAAACCACAAGCATTGTAGTGCAATCTTGTGGTCTGAACACATGAACAAGGAGGAAATTGTTCTCCCTACACCCCTGTCAAAACATGAAAATGGTTTCAAATATTTACAGATATCTTGAGGCAAATTCACCTGAACTTGCAACTTACTGAGAAAAATAACTCTGATGTGGAAACATCATTAGCATGATGTATACAATCATTTAAAGCAAGTTTTTCATCAGCTACATAAAACATATTTAATTTGGATTTCTGGCTGCCAACAGTATATCATGTTAGGGTGTTAAGAGAAACAAAAACTCCTATCCCAGCTGTCATAGGGCGAGAGGCAGGGTACACCCTGAACAGGTCGCCAGCCTGTCGCAGGGCCAACACGGAGAGACAGACAACCTTTCACACTCACATTCACGCTCTCATTCATACCTATGGGCAATTTAGTGTAGCCAATTAACCTAACCCCAGTAACTGCATGTCTTTGGAATGTGGGAGGAAACTAGAGTACCTGGAGGAAACCCACGCAAGCACGGGGAGAACATGCAAACTCCACACAGACAGAGGGAGAGGCCTGGGCCAAGGTGGAATCGAACCCAGGCCTTCCAGATGGTATTCTGGAATAAAAAAAATATTAAAAAAAAAATAATAGTTTTAATGTTAGATTTATCTATGGAGCAAACTTTGTGTTTTCCTTGGGAACTCCTTACAATTAGAGACAATGTTAAGCAAACACACTCTTCTCATAGGACAGTCAAATTCCGTCTGTCATAAACCAACTTCAGATGCAAACCACCTGTGGGATTCAAAGGGTTCCCAAAAATGTCCTCAACAAATTTAGTTTAAGCTCTGTTGGGAAGGTTATTCAAGCTGATATTATCTGATGTAATGTGCTATTAGTTACACTCTCAGTCAAGGCAATACTCACGTCCCGTAGAATAATCTGCCATACAAATCCAAGAAGACCCATAGCCATTCCCCAATCACCAAAAACAAATGGTAATGAGCTAATAACTTGAGTCAGGCTCATGTGGTTCAGGTGACAGCAGTTGATCAATGGATGGATTTCTGACAAAAAGACAGCAAATCTCCCCTATTTTTTGCTAGAATAATACAAACTTCTTAAATGTCTATTCAAGGAGCCTTTGTTCTTTTTGTTGCTAAAGATATGAAGAATTCAGATGCAAAAGCTACTAAACGCCACCTCCTTCAAAAATGAGATAACATTTATGGAATCCTTTTCAGAAGTGCTATATGCCCATCGAATTATTTTATGTCATAACTAGGGCTGCAACGAGTAGCTCAAATAATATAATTATAAAAAATCTTTGACACAAAGTAGTTCCTTCGATGCTTCGTTTAAACTCCGCAGTGCTCAGGTGTTACATCCACATTACCAGCATTAAAGTTCTCCGTCGCTGCAACGAATTTCCATCATTTGGAAAAATGACCCTTTGACACAGACTGAATCATAGCTGCCATGTTTTTCCACACGTCCACTGCTCTCTACACTCGTGTTTGTCTGTGTATATGTGTGTTGTGCTTGCTGTGCTGAATTTCAGCTGTAGCTACCGGAACTGATCGCTATCACCACAGTTTGCTAGCAGGTGCCGCCATTAGCACTAGCAATCGCTCAGTAACGACAGGACCCTCCAGACCCGGTCACCCATTTGGTACCGAGGGGCTCTGTCAAAATATTTTTATGCTTTAATCCCTGATTAGCAACTAAAGCTAGAACTGCAATAGAAACGTATTTAGGAGGACGTGTGTAAATACAAAGCATTACAACATTACGTGCATGCAGCCCCCATTTTTTCAACAAAAAACACTGATAACACAACAGCAGCAGTTGTTTTACATGCAGTCTGTCTGCACACGCGGTAAGTGCAAAGAGGTGGAGCTGTTACTCAGACCGTGAGCTCAGGTGGAGCGAGGAAATGTTTTTCTAGCGTCCAAAGCAGCAGTGCTTTTTCCTGGAACCACCATTAAAACTTTTACTGGGAAACAGCTGGAGCTCCTTCATGAGCCACCTGATAACGTAAAAGTTTGGGCACCCCTGATAATTGTCACGATTTTCCTTTATAAATCACTGGTTGTTCGGATCAGCAATTTCAGTTAAATCTATCATATAGCAGACAAACACAGTGATATTTGAGAAGTGAAATGAAGTTTATAGGATTTACAGAAAGT
>JASGAU010405417.1:0-21997 GCA_030220045.1 Australoheros facetus
GGCCGTCACGGAGCAGCTGTATTTGTACTGAGATCAGATTACACACAGGTGGACTCTTTTTAGTCATTAGCAGTCATCAGGCAACTTCTGAATGCAATTGGTTGCACTCACAGAAAAGGGGGCTCAAAATTTTTGCACACCACACTTTTCAGTTTTTTATTTGTAAAAATGTTTTGAATCATGTATAATTTTCTTTCCACTTCACAATTGTAACCACTTTGTGTTGGTCTGTCACATTAAACTCCAGTGAAATATATTTATGTTTGTGGTTGTAATGCGACAAAATATGGAAAAGTTCAAGGGGTCTGAATACTTTTACAGGACACTGTAAATCAAGGTTTCAGAAAGCATCACAAGTCGAAGAACGTTCTTATACGAATACCTTTATTAGTCCCACAATGGGGAATTAAAATTTTGTCACTCGGAGTGAGTCTCAGTATGA
This sequence comes from Australoheros facetus, assembly GCA_030220045.1. Taxonomy (NCBI): domain Eukaryota; kingdom Metazoa; phylum Chordata; class Actinopteri; order Cichliformes; family Cichlidae; genus Australoheros; species Australoheros facetus. The sequence goes on from JASGAU010405417.1 coordinate 443, forward strand.
GGAAACTTTGAGAATTCAGGCTCAGACGGGCCGCTCCGGGTCCTCTCAGAGCTCCATAAACAGACACAGAGTCACAGAGACATGAAACAGTGAGAGCTGCAGGACCCCTCTGCCCTCCACCTTTTATTTAATGACTTTCTTCCTCTTTGGGACAATAGAGCTGTGGTTTGAGAAAACGCCAACGGCAGGAAGACGAGTCCTCACCCTCGCATTGTTTAACCACAAACAGGGAAACGCTGCCACGCTCTGCCAACTGCAACAAACCTGCAGCTGAGCTCCGAGCAGGAACGCCACGTTTTCCTCCTGGCCTCGTCTCCAACACGCCATCCTCACTCGGCACACGTGCCGTTACGTATTTGAGTGGTCGGTGGTCAGCAGTGGGGTTTGTGATCACTTCAGCAGATAGATGTGTGATGGTGCAGATACTATCAGTGAGTGAATCTGGTCTCCATCAATGATCCTGCTGATCTTAATAAGAGGTCAAAACTGACAAAAGCACAAAACACCTGAATCAAACACATTTTTATGGCTTTCACTTTCTAATCTGCATTCAGCTGATTTTCCTCCATTTGTGTGTGTGTTTATTACAGCTGCCGTTTCTGACCAGTGAAGATCACTGACCTCCATCCAGCCCAGCAGGCTGTGATCACAAAGTTTGTTGTTGTGTTATTCTGCAGCAGAAAAGAAGGAAGGAAAGAACGAGGACTGAAAATCAAAGTTTCTGTGCAGCGGAGCCTCGCTGACTAACAAAAACAGACCCTAAAAGCCAAAATAAAGTCGTAAATCCTCGTAAACCTCTTTGGTTCAGCAGTTCTGACGTCCACAAACAAACCAGAGCTCCTGACCTGTGAGTCCACCATCACAGGTGTCCTACCAGAGAAAGAGCTTTTTATCCAGTCAGTGAAGTAACTGACGGGGTCAGAAGTAATGATTCATCCTTTGCACTCCTTGCAGAGCGGTGCTGTTCTGCCATTTTTCCAAGGTAATCTGATTACATTTCATCCCATGCTTCCTGAAGCTCCGCCTACTGGTTTGATGGCTGCTTTTTGCTTCCATACAGTCGATCTAGTGTTATTTTGGGGGTGAGGCAGGGACCTGTGACTGTGCTGATACTGCATGACTAACAGAGTGCAGGTTGGCTGCTCCTCGTACAGTGAAGCGGTGCTTTGGCAGGAAACTGGCTTCAATTAAGCTGTTTTCTCTGAGTATTATCGGCCCCGTGAATCAACATTATTAGTTATCAGGCTTCTGCAGGAAATGGCTTTCTCTGCCTTCTGTGAGGTGATCAAAGGCAGTTACATCAAAGCTGTCTCAAAGCTGTCTCAGCTTTGATGTGCACTCAGCTAAAAACGATGATATGAAACAGTTCTTCAGCTCAACGTTCCCGAGAAAGTGGAATAACACACACACACACACACACACACACACACACACACACACACACACACACACAGTACGTGCACAAAAATCTATCATAGCAGTGATCAGTAAAATCAATAGCATTATTCCAGCTTTTGATCAGCACCATGGACAACAACCAGAGTCAGAGGGAGGAGGAACAGACACATTTAACTCCAACCATCTTCTTCACCTGGACCACCACAGCTCCAACACAGGTGCAGCCTTCCTAAAATAACATGACTGTGAGAGAAGTGTAACAACTACAGGATAATTAAACAATTCCTCATTTAACAATTGATTGCAGTGGACCGGCTTCTACATAAAACACACACACCAGTATGAATCATATTTTAAAGTTTAAACAATATTTCAATGATTTACAAAAAAAACTCACCTGTCAGAACTTCCTTTTTCTGGTTTTGCACTCAGATCCACAGTCCTGATGGTTTAATCCTTCCTTCGTCTCTTGAGCAACACTTTTTCTTTGCTTTGGTTCATTAAACATTTAAAATGCTGCCAAGTACTCATCAAAACACTCGCTGAAAAACAAATGCATTTATAACTGCTGTCAGCACGTTATGTAGGAGTTATATATTTCCCAGCATGTGTCATTTCTGCCTGTGCGGATGCAGGAACTGGACCCCAAAGCAGGACTCGTGGAACTGGACAGAACTTGGAGGAACACGGCTTTATTGCTGGATAACTCAGGAACACAAATAATAAATACACTCTGCTGGTCAGCAGCCAGAACGACATTAACTAAGAGGGCTCTGGGAAACAACACAGAACAAGGGAAAACACAGCAGAAAGGAAACCCACAACGATGACACGACAAGGAACCAAAGAACACACAGACGACAAATACACAAGCGGTAATGAGAGGAGACAGCCGGGAGAACAGGTGAACACAATTAACTAATAAGACGAGTAAGCAAAGAGAACACAATACACACGAGACAAGGAAGAGCAAAGTAACACAGGATAATGACACAGACTGAAGATAAAACACAGGGACTGAGGGAACGCAACAAACTGTAACCAAGAATAACTTAAGTAACTAAACTAAAAAGCTCTGAAGCTGCAAATAACACCCAGACGAGGAACTCACAGGTACAAACCCAACACAAACTAAGAATCAGGGAAACACCAAATAAATGAAGACACATGGTCACAGGATGATGACAGCATGCCCTCTGACATCAGAACCTTTGTTGCCCTCTGACATCAGAACCTTTGTTGCCCTCTGACATCAGAACCTTTGTTGCCCTCTGACATCAGAACCTTTGTCTGCTTTAATCAGCGGCGCGTCAAATGAATTTGATGCTAAAACTCAAATCACAGGGTCCATGAAAAAGTGGGACTCTGCTGTGTCCACTTCACTGTAACACTGTGAATCCAAACACCCAGTAAACTGTAGGAGAGCAGATCCTACCTGCCGGGCCCCGGGGTCTTTGGTGGGGGTCTTACAGGCTCAAGTTTGGACTGAACTTTTGTAACTGTCAAAAAAAAATGTTTCTTTTAAAAAATTTAGTCTGGATTAGATTTAGGTGCACGAACGCTCTGCTAAGAGAACAGCTTTGATACAAATACGCTCGTTACAATGTAATAGTAAATTAACCATTTTACTTTTATATTTATCATTTAAAACATTCTGTACTTCACTAGATGTCTACATAATTGATGTAATGCAATAATAATCTCTTGGTCTGTGTTTACAGAGCACAGTAAAAACCTGCTGGGAGGGCCTCATAATCACTGACTTAATGCATGCAGTGAACCGATAACAGCTGATGGTTTGGCACCACGCAGAGAGGCGTGCACATCGTTTCATTTCTTATTACAAATATTCTTGTTTTTGACCCTCAGGCTCGTCAGGCTTATATCTGTCCATAACACCAGTGTCTGTGTTCTCAGTCAGCTTCTCTGCAGCATGCTGGAGTCTCCTCTTTGTTTCAATGAAGACTTTTTAAATCTTAATTTCACAGAATAAGAAACTTCAGCTGAATTTCAAAATAAACTTTGTTGTGGTCATTCTGAGATTCTGACCCTCCAAAGTCAAATTTATTCCTGGATTAAAAACTAAATTTCTTCCTTTCACGTTCGTGGAGAAACAGTTGGGTTCAGCCATCTGTCAGAAAGCCAGTGATGCTGAGTGTGTGCGTGTGTGTGTGTGTGTGTGCGTGTGTGTGTGCGTGTGTGTGGGCCTTTGTTTGCTGGTAGGCAGAGTGAGGACCACAGCTCCCAGCATTGTAACAGTCGGAAACAAAGAGCCTGTTCTCATGCGAGTCCAGCAGCAGAGGACAGGATGTCATGGAGCGGATCGGATGGCTCAGAGCGTGTTTGTTTTTCCGTCTTTACGAGGGCCGATATGAAGTCCAGACAGCAGGATCGTTGGTCCGTCCCCGCTTTGGGAGACGTTTTAAAGATCTGTTTGAGGGTTCAAAGCTAGTTTTAGGGTTCGGGTGAGACTTGGGTTGAGGCTGATGGATATTGGATGATATTTGGACGAGGCTTCAGATTTTAAGCCCAAATCCCTCGATGATTCTTTTCTCGTACAGACCTTGGCCTCTGCTCCCAGAGCTTCCTAAGAGAAGCTCCTGGTGACGTAAACTGAAGAAGGTTCTAAGAATGATGACGCTCATAAGCACCAAATCCTGGCAAGGATAAAAGGCATTCACAAAGCATCTCAGGCCTTAAAACAGCTTCCAGTGTGAGAAACAAAAAGACAGACTGCAGTGCCATGGGAGCCAGCTGGAATGAAGCTCTAACAGGTCTTTCCTTCCTGGCGTGTAAACAGGATATTTACAGCTTCCAAAATATAGATAATGCAGCTTTTTGGGCAGGAAAAGTTCAGAGAGTTCAAATGTAATGATGAAGATAAAATGAACAGATCAAAGTGTGCCGCGCTCAGACTCAAAGCGTGCTCATTAATTCATGATGTTAACTCCTGCAACATTTCACCTGAGACGCTGTCAGCAGCTGCTGCCTGCAGCCTTCCAGGAGTTTTCCTGAATCTGTCCTCGGCTGGAACTCCTTACAGATATTTTATAGGCGCTCTGAGAGGATTTTCAGGATGTTTGTGAATAAATCCTGATATATTCTATCAGCGAGAGCACATTAAAGTAATGACAAACATTTAGGAAATCACAAACTTTGTGGTTTCAACCTCGATGAATCTCATGTTTCCCCACTCAGAGGAATGAGCACCGATTGTTCCTTTACCGTCACAGCAGCCTCTGTGGTTTGTTCCTAATGGAGACCATTCTGAAGCTTTTATACCTTAATGCAGCAGCACAACAACACTTTAAAAAAGAGTGAAAATAGGCACCATCGGTTTATACAAACCAATGGTGCCTTTGGACGATATGAACAGTTTCAACCTCCACACCTTTGAGCTAGTGGACAGTACAGACTTTAAAGTCTAAACCTTAAAATATGGAATCAATTGTGCAAATGTGAAACTGTCACTGCTTTCTGAACTTTTGTCCCTTTAAAGGTGCACACACATATCTTTCTTTAAAGCGCTGTGGGGGTATGCTGGTGTAGGCTGCAGGGGCAGAAACTCACCTTCACCCCATGTCTGCAGGTGTCTGATTTTGCACACAGCTTCTGTCATGTCTCACAGAGCGACACCTACCAAATCCATCAGCACAGCCATCACTGATAACTGATACTGCCACAATGAGAACAATCAGTCAACAAGTGATGCTGAAAGCTGGGTTTAAGTACTGCGCTAATTGTTGATAACCAGGAGTGCCTGTCGGAGACTTCCTGAGACCACGCCCAGCACTCAGAGAGCTCGTTTTTCCCACACCCACAGAGAAGGCCGGTCTGGGGACCCTGAACAAGGATAAGCTAAAGCGAATGGATGGATGTAATCTTAGGTCCTTGTTTAATGTTTTTATTTATTATAAAAAAGAATTCACCACCACACAGGGCTGAGGCAGTAAAACTGTCACATCGGTGCTCAGTGAACAATCTGACACTGAAGGTTCTCAAAACCAAAGAACTTATTCTGGACTCCAGGAAGCTCCAACGAGCACCTTCTACGGCTCCTCTGTGGAACGTGTCCTGACGTACTGTCTGGGTGTACGGTACCTAAGTTCCCAGCTGAAAACAGGAAGGCGGTGCAGAGGGTTTCAGCACCGCACCAAAGATCATCGGCTGCCCTCTGCCCTCCCTGGAGGACCTACCCAGAACCTGCTGCCTCAGGAGAATCAGCGCAGTCACAGGACACCCATCACATCCACACATAACTTCTTTGACCTTCTACCCCCTGGATGGAGTTTCAGTTCATTTAAATCATGAACCAGAAAAACCACCAGCTCCTCCGCCTCAGCCATACAGACTGTAAATAAACAATGACCCCCCCAAAAAAGAAAAATGCTGTCTGTTGTTACAGGTTGTGTATTTTATGTGTATTTTATGTATACAGTTTGAGTATTTAAATTGTATTTTCCACTATACTTATTTATTTTATATTTTCTAAATAACTGAGTGCAGAGAACTCGACTCTGTCTGAGGTGGAGCACGATTTCATTATACCATGTACAATGACAATAAAGGGTGATTCTATTCTATTCTATTGTGATCAGTGCTAAAATAAAAAATTATTCACATTTCTAATCTGTTGGTGCAGTGAGTTTGTGATTAAAGATGAGAAGGACCGTTGTTGCCTCCAAACGCAGACGCGGGTTTAAAATCAGGACTTTAATCTTTGACTCTGTCTGTTCTGCTTCATTTATTCTGACTTCCTAATTTGATTTAATCTATCCAACATTTTCTGGTATGTTGTCATTTGCTTACTTTAATCTATAGATGAGGGCAGAATTTTTATCCACCTGATAAAAATGTTATTTCTGTGAAAGCTTTCCCAAACATTTTAGTTTTACAGTCGTCCTTCACTGTATCACCGTTTACTCATCGCAGCTTCACTGTCAAGTTGCAGTAAGACAGTAGGAAAGGTTTATAAAGCCTTAAAATATATATAAAAAATCAAATAAATATAGTGCCGCTACTTTGTCTCTGGAAGGTAACCCTGAGATCGGTGAGGGATCACTCAAACTTGGATGATTAGATGATTTTACTTTGCAAACAGAAGCAAAATTAATTTTCAAAAATGTCCAGGGTCATAATGATCAGCTCTCCACAGTATTAGTCAGGCGTGGATCCTTTTAGCTGGATAACAGCCTGCGTCTCCTGACCAATCCCAGCCCGTTCTTCTTTGGTGAGTCTCTCACGCTCCTCCAGATTTGATGGTCTTCTGGCACAGATCCTGGTCTTCAACTCGCTCCACAGGTTTCCTCAATGCTTGATGCTTTCTCACATGACAGCTCAAAGGTTTTTATACTGTGTGTTAATTGGAGGATAACCCTCAGCTTTAACTTGAGTTTAAAAGCTCTTACAACATTAAAGCTCATTATTGCACAACAGTGCTCTGTGCTATGGCTCAATAAAAAGGGCAGTTTTTCAGAGGGCTAATACTACTGACCCTGGTCATTAAAAAAAAATAAAAAATTCTGTCATTGTGTGCAAATATTTTTTTTAAAAAGTATTTTTAGAAACGCTCTGTTGAGAACAATTTACTGTGATAAAAAAGCTCTTGGAAAACTTTGAGAAGAACTTTACATTTCACAGGGGCTAATTATTTTGTCCTCATCTGTGTTCAAATATTTTCTTAATTGCTCACAGATTCATTCACAGTTGCAGCAGTAACAGGCTAACACTGAGGGCTATTTCACTGGGATTTGTCTCCCACTGGTGGTGGAAAGATGAACTGCACTGCTGTCTTTTTTGCAGGAACAGATGTGATATGACGGGTTTCCAACAGAGGAGGACGGCAGGTGAATGCAAGACTCACCTCATGGATGTGCAGCTGACAACTGTGTCAACATGGACCAAAATGTCTGAGGAATGTTTCAGCACCTCGTTGCATCAGTGCCACAAAGAATGAGAGCAGCTCTGAAAGAAAAAGTAAGTAAGTAAGTAAGTAAAGCTTTATTCATATAGCACCTCTCAAAACAGGTGTTACGAAGTGCTTCACAACAGGACAAAGAATAATAAAAACAAATAAAAACAAATCAAACAAATGCCAAGCTAAAAAGATGTGTTTTTAAAAGACTTTTAAAATGCATCAGTGAGTCCGCCGCTCTAAGATGGACAGGGAGAGAGTTCCAGAGACGGGGAGACACTGAGGCCAAAGCTCTGTCTGCTTTCGTTTTCAGTCTTGTAGAATGCACAGACAGTAGTCCCTGATCACATGACCGCAGTGATCTAGAAGGAGTATATAAGTGAAGGAGTTCACTAATATACAATGGGGCTTGCTCGTGAAGAGCTCTAAATGTGAGTACCAAAATCTTAAACTGTATTCTAAATTTCACAGGGAGCCACTGGATCAGAAGCAGGTGATGTGAGAATATTTGGAAGATTTGGTCAGAAGCCTAGCAGCAGCGTTCTGAACAGCCTGTAAACGCTCCAGGGAATGTTTGCTAAGACAGGTAAACAATGCATTACAATAGTCCAGGCGAGAGGGGTCCAAGGGGGCTCTGTTTAGCTCTACAGCCACACTATATTCTACCATTTGATGGTTACAGTCTGCTGCTCTTCCTCAGCTCCACCTCAGCTGATGACTTGCCAGCATTACATTTAATGTGCGTGTCTGCTTGTCCTTTTGTTAGCACTTCCCACAAAACACACCCATTCACCTGTTCTCCAGTCCCGCTGCATCCTCGTACTTTCAGGGTCACCGTGGAGGAAAGGGAGGGGTAAAACAGAGAGAGGGTCACAGGATGGGTGGTGGGAAGGCGACTTCAAATCAGTCTGTGAATATCATTGGTGTATTTTAAGGTTAGACAAAAATGCAGATGGTTTGTTTACCCAAGAATAAAATACAATTTAAAAAAATCCAACGTACCAAGTTTCAGCCTCCAGCCACATGTGTCAGACTCGTTAACAGGTGAGAAACAAAGATTAGAGCCAACGTCACCACAAATCTGCCCATCATTAAGTAACAACCAGGAAACCTGTGGATGGTTATGATTCAGGAGACATTTTTCACTAGATGAATTCTCCAGTCATAGCCTGGAAAATCGATCAGACATTTTAAACTTGGCTCTGTCTGCTTTCACCTAACACTCAGACCCTAAACATGAGCTTTGATCCCAGCCTACTGATCAGAGGTTTCTCCATCGCACTCTAAGCTATCACAGAATGACTGAGTTATTGATAAGTCATTCAGCATACTGCACTGAAAGTGTGCTCAATGTTTTGTGCAGTGCTTCATTTTTTCAGTGCCCTTTGTGCAGCTAGGAAGCTTAGAGCACCTGGTATTCCAGGTCAGAGGAGATCAGCTGAAGGTTGTTGTTCATAAAGATGCTGGCTCTTTACAGATTCAAATGTTAAACAGTGAATCTTTAGATTTTTGTGATCTTTGTCCCCTCTGTGGTCATTTTCTATAGTTTATGTTGTACCAAAGTCTTTCTAGAAGCAAGTCCCACAACAGCAGGCATCTTGAGTGGCTTTTGAACAGTTTTGAACAAATATTATTTTTTAATCTTTATTAATAATATCATTCATTTGTTTATCAGTTGTTTTGTTAACCGTTATCTTTATTAACATTATCCTCTATGGTCACGATACAGGAATTTTTTCCCCAGCATAATGTATTTAAGCAGGAGGTGAAAATGAATATGACAGCACAGAAAGTGACCAAAGGGAATGATTTCACGAGTCACATCTGGAAATAAATAAACATTAAATTAAAGCTTTGGTTTGAAGATTTCGCTCCAAAATAAAGTTCACTGTGTTTGTTCGAGTGAACTGTGTTCGCCATCTTTGTCTGAACGATCGTTTCATGTTTCCACCACTAGATGGAGACAAACTACATTCAATGGAGAGCGAGTCCTTCACAGTGAAAGCTGACTGTAGTCACTTTAGTCACTTTAGTTACTGCTTTCTTGTACTCGTGCGGCTTCTTTACTATGTGAAAGTGTAACTTCATGTTTTGTGGATGTGCTCAGCTTAAACTGCGACTCTTCTTTCTCTTGTGTAAGAAACAAGCTGGTTTCTGGTTTGAGCAGGAGCCAAATCGACCGTGACACTCTGAGTAATTTCATGTATCACTGACTTCTTTTCAACAATTACAAACTTGAGCATTTTATTCTGAAAAACTGTACAAGTCAGATACCGTCACAGAACAAACATGAATACATTTATAAAAACACATAAACAACCAGACAAAACAAAAAAAATTCATAATTTCCTAAAAATGATCCAAAAAGACTTGGAGAGAAAAAAAGAAATGCTTGTAATTGTTTGACTGACATCGTCACTCAATCAGTAAACGCTGTAAATAATCATCACTTCTGATTTTACAAACTTATTTTTATGTTTTTATCTCCTTAATTTGTCGGGTTATAATTTGAGCTCTGCTGTCTGTAAGAAAGCTGCTTCATAAATAAAGTTTTGATCAATACATGAACATTACAAAGTTTTATAAATAGAAACAGAATAGAAACATAAATTCTGTTTATGAGATTCATATAAATCAGATTTTTTTTAAAGTGTAAACAGCACACGGTTCAAGGGTGGAACTACATCTCCCATGATGCTTCAGGGCAGGAAATTTAAGTATGAACTCACTGTGAGCTCAGAGCCACTAAAAGCTTGTAAGGGGGGGTTGATTTAAATCTGTTGATTCATTTTGAGCCAACCACACACACACACACGCACACACACACACACACACACAAATTGTTCGTTTGCACCACTGAAAAATAACCAGCGTGCTTCAGTTCAGATCTTTAATAAAGTTTTGTTTTATCAAAGTAACCAATGGGCAGAAAACGTCATGTTTCATTTCACAGACACTGTCCAGTGTTTGATGGTAACGATCACATGATCATGAAGCCTGAACACAAACCCTTCTGTTTGGCCCTAAAAACCAATGAGCTCGTTCCTGAGTTTGATCAGCTGACGCGCTGAGCTTCAAACCTCACACTGATGTCATTACCACGACGGTCTCCTTCCCCTGAGAGGAAAATCACTAAAGCGTGACCTCTGCTGACACGCTGACCTCTGCTGACACGCTCACCTCTGCTGACACGCTGACCTCTGCTGTGTTATCAGTGAACATGTAGCTGCCTCTCCTACACAACTGATTTCAAAGTACTTACTGGACGGGACTGAGAGTCCATGAGCTGCAGATGCAGTGCAGATAAAGCAGTGGCAGTGAGGGACACACACACACACACACACACACACACACACACACACACACACACACACACACACACACACACACACACACAGTCTGTGTGTTTTGCTGCAGCATGTGTTTATATCATGTGACTGTCAGAGCAGTGGAGACACTTTAAGTGTAAAAATGTTTCCATGAGTTTGGTGAGGAGAACGAAGCTCTGAGAATTACTATGATTTATTTTTATTTAACCTTTATTTCACCAGGTAAGATGTTTGAGAACCAGTTCTCATTTACTAGCATGACCTGGCCAAGCAGCCCCAATAGAATCAGGTCCATAAATTTACTGCTGCTGGAGCCTTGATGGACATGAGGGTTTGACTCCTTTTAGCATTAAAATGACTGCAACCATAATTAGTGCAACAAGAAGCTTTTAGAATATCTGTCATAGATAAAGAAACAGTGATCCTGTAAAATAATGTAATTGGTTATTTAGTCACAGCTGTGACTGACAGACTCTGAAAAGACTGATGAGTCCAAAACATCTGGATCAATAATCTGTCAGGACTGTCACTTCACTCTGAACATGATGACATCATGGGAACATTAATGTGAATTCAGCTGCCATAAAGGGGGAATAAATATCAGACTGAAATTCGAGTGTGAGAAAGCCCTGAATGACACTCACAGGTCAGCCTTCTGTTGGTTTCCATGAGCCTGGAGTTGAGTCACATTTGCTTCATCATCTCCTATTTAATTCAGCATCAAGCATCTATAACTTTAAATTAAAAACGCTTTTTTTGTTTTGAACTTTCAGTTTTATCGATCTTCTTAATAAAAATCTCTGTTCCTGTGATCTCGGCTCTGCCTGAACTAAACCTGCTGCAGCCTCACAGGCAGCAAATCTGTGTTTTAGAGCCGGAAAAACTACAATTAATATGTGTCATTTCACTGATTTTAAATTTACAAAAACTGCACAGCCCGGTCTGTCATTTTATTTCAACGGTACCATGAGATTAAGTTTTTAATGCCTCCTAAAATTATTTCCCATTTTTTATAATGTTAATATTTTATTTTTAATTAATTAATTAATTATAATTTTAATATTCTTTTGTCTCTGAAACCATAAATTATTTTAAGAGTAATTTTAATTAATTAATACATTTTTACATTATCACTTAAAACAAACTCTTTCACTTCAGCAAATAAGATTTTTTTAATTTGGAAAATTTCCATTTTTAATAAATCAGCCAAACACTGTTATTGGTCAATATCAACCCATAAGAGTCTGTTTCTGAATGTTAATATTGTTTGTTGTTCAGCTGCGTCTGAATAAACATTTAAAGATGTGCTGAAGGACTGAAAATGAAAACATTTATTTCTAGTGAAGCTTTCTTTGAACAAAGTTGGGACATAAACAACAATATTAAAAAAAAACAAACATCTTCATCGATCCTATGAGTCCGCCCCCGACTTCATCTAAAAGATCTGAATGCAGGACTTTTACTGCAGTGACGGTTAAATATTTTTATCGTACTGCAGTGAACTGAAGGTCAAACAAAACAAGACGAGGAGACTTTTCATAGACAAACCAATCAAGAGCTAATTAATGAATCTGTTGATCAAAAAATTAATAAAGTACAATGAAATTTAGAGCAAATATTTGTCATCATTTTAGAGCAAATATGTCAAATTATCAATATGAATTTAAGGCTTTTGGGGTCTTTTGAAAAGAGAAGCTTTGGACTAATAATCATGATTATCCATAGATCAATATGTATTTTTTCCAGGAAACTATCAGATCAATGACAGACCCATAAAATCAAAAGTTCCCTGAGTTCATCAGAGGCTCATAATCCAACTTGAGTCTGAAAAGTTAAAGAGCCACGAGTGGACGTCACATTTCTATGTTTTAATGATGCAGCCTCTGATGTGTCCACTGAGGTCCAAAAGACTCAAAGATCCACGGAGCACCAAACCAGCGTCTCTTTTACCTCAGAGTCTCCAAACCTCCACCTGTCCCGGGTTTTTGGTTTCCTCAGTGCTACACAGTGGTCTCTCCCTGGTTGCTGTTGATCAGTCTTTGATAAAAACGGCGCCATGACTGGAGGGTTTTCCCTGACCAGATCCAGAAGCCCGACGTGATGCCTACAATCAAGGTCATCAAGTACTTGATCATGAAGACGGTGAAGTCTGGCGTGTTAGAAGCAAAGTTTGCAGCCGGGCATGGCACGGCAAAGTGTTTGCAGGTCTGCGTGTGCCATGTGACCTCCCACTGCGACTGGAAGGCCTGCTCGTAGAAGTTGCAGGCGATGACGATGGTGGCAGGCACCGTGTACAGCACGCTAAACACGCCGATCCGCACCATCAGCTTTTCGAGCTTCTCGGTCTTGGTGCCGTCGTGCTTCATGATGGTGCGGATACGGAAGAGTGACACAAAGCCGGCCAGCAGAAAAGAAGTGCCGATGAAGAGGTAGACAAACAGAGGCGCCAGGACGAAACCGCGCAGTGCGTCCACGTTGTAGATCCCTACATAGCAGACACCAGTCAGCAGGTCACCATCCACCTGCCCCATAGCCAGGATGGTGATGGTCTTTACTGCTGGCACCGCCCAGGCTGCCAGGTGGAAGTACTGCGAGTTGGCCTCGATTGCCTCGTGACCCCATTTCATCCCAGCAGACAGGAACCATGTGAGAGACAGGACCACCCACCACACAGAGCTCGCCATGCCGAAGAAGTAGAGAATCATGAACAGGATGGTGCAGCCCTCCTTCTTGGTGCCTTGAGCCACCAGCTTGTAGCCATCCTCTTTAAATTTATCCACACACACTACTCGGTCCTCCAGCAGGAAGCCTGCGCTGTACGCCAGCGCCACCATGAAATAGCAGCCAGACAGGAAGATGATTGGTCTCTCTGGGTATCGAAACCGCTTCATGTCCACCAAGTAGGTGAGAACAGTGAAGAGGGTGCTGACACAGCATAGGATGGACCAGATTCCAACCCAGAGCCGGCCGAACTTTAGCTCATCCTCTTGGAAATACATCAGCCCGTTGGGTTTGGACGGCTCGCAGGGGGCGCCACAGTCCTTCACCCCCAGAAAGTGATAGTTCAGGTAGGTGGGCACCTGGAGCTGCAGGGGGCAGGAGAAAGGCTGGTTCCCCCAAATGTGCGGAGGCAAGGTCACAAACTCAGAGAGGCTCGGGGTGGGGTCGGAGGTGGGGCTGTCGGTCTCGGTGGTGTTCTGACCCACGCAGATCTCTCCAGCACCGTGGATGGGAAAGTTCTCACAGCGCAGCCTCTCAGGCCACTGGAATCCAAATTTGTTCATGAGCGCCTCGCAGCCCTGCCGAGCCCGCTCACACAGAGACCTGCAGGGGGGGATTGCCTGGTCCAGAACCGTGCAGACCGGTGCATACATGGAGCACAGGAAGAACTTAAGGTCCAAGGAGCATTGGACTTTGACCAGAGGGTAAAACTGGTGGACCTCCAGCCCGGCTTCCTCCTGGTTGGTGTGCCCCAGCAGGTTGGGCATGATGGTTTGGTTGTAGGCGATGTCTGTGCACAGGGGGATGGAGATGGACTGGCAGAAGCCGTGCTCAGGGATGGAAATTCCTCGCTCGTGCTGGCCGATGCCAGGCTGGAAGAGATGCACCAGAGTGAATCCCCAAACCCACCAGCAGCTGGAGCAGTGTCCCCCCACAGCCATGACCCCCAGAAAGTTAGTTTGAACAACTTCAAAAAGGTTCAGTAAGAGCTGTAAACACAGTGAAAGGAGCCCCTTTATATCCAACTACGGTTAAAGGAAAGTTTTCATTCAGAGTCCGGTCCTCTGCTCAGGAGACTGTGATGCTCTGCTGAGGAGTGCTTTCAGAGTCCTGTCCTACAGAAACAGCAGAAAAGTCATTCCTCACAGCGTGAAGCAGCCTCCCTGAGGGTCTCCCTGAGGGTCTCCCTGAGGGTCTCCCACAGTCCAGCCTGGATCCAGGAGTCCGGGCTGAAGTTAAGTTTGGCTGCAGACCCACAGTGTCTCCCTCTGTGAGGCTCTTTTCCCTCTGCTCAGTCTGCAGGACACTTCAGCTCTGCCTCAGACCGTTTCCAGGCGCCCCTCCTTCTCCCTGTTTCTCCAGCGAAGGAGCAGAGTGAGGGGCTGCCTTGAAACCAGGCTCCTCTGCTCCAATCACACACTGTGTTTTCTCAGGAGTCTGCTCACTGATTGGTCACTGCGGCTGAAAGGGGGCGGGGTGTTGCTGAAGGAAGATAAGTGTAGGAATCCTGCAGTTTCACCGTTTCTATTTACTTCTCATCTGTGTTCAAAGTCAGGAGGAAACAGTGTGAGTACTTAAATGTTCGGTCATGAGCAGATTAATGATGGGCATTTTGTTCTGTTTAAATGATTTATGACCAAATAAAACCTTCCTGTTAACTCCTTTACACTTTCATACCAGGAAAAAGTATTTAAATACAGGAAAGGTTAAAAAAAATATTCATTTATACAAATATAGATTAAAAAAAATAAAAAAAATAAAAAAGTGGAACTATAAAAAGAAAGTGAAATGATCGGGAAAACGAAGAAAAGAAAATGTGCATAAAAAAAACTTAAAATGAAGCAAAAACTGCAGAAAAGCTTCAAAACACAAAGTGAGAATAAACAAATAAATATATTAAAAAAGTCTACAAACAGTCAAAGTGTGGTATTAACCATTAAAAGCAATCACTACAATATATTTGTAAGCAGTCTTTCTGCATATTCAGGATCTCATTGGATTACAGTCTGTGATGATGTCATCAGCTGCTGTTTCATTGGAGCCTGATTGGACGACAGCTGTAAAACAAATGCAGCTCCAAACCAATGATGCCTCAGAGATGATAAGTTTGAGCTTAGTCTCAGTTTTCTTACAGTCCAACATGTCCATGAACTCCATGAAACTCTCCAACATCAAACTTTCATGCCTCAGTTTTCTTCTTCTGTCTCTTTTTCCTGGTTTAGACGTGAGACCGAGAGCGTAAACAGGTGATTCTGGAGAAAAAGACCTGATTAAAATCTGCTCTGAGTCTCAGCTGCTCTAAAAGCAGCTGAAAACCTTCCCACACGAACACGTTCATTTATTTCAGTTTGAACCTTTAAGGAAAAAACATCCTGATGTCAGACTTTTCCTTCTGGCTGCAGGACCGAGTGTGTCTGTATGTGTCAAAGGCATGAACTCATAAATCATGTGCACTTTTTTGGGACTCAAACACAGCCATTAATCAGTGATGTTGTGGCAGGTGTTTGTTTTTACTGGGGGAGATGTGTTCCACCATGAAGTCAGTGACAGGAAAACAGATGAACCAGGAAGTGAGAGCAGACAGGAAATGGGAAATAAGAAGACGCACAAACACAAGAGGATGGCAGTTTGTTACACAAACAAATATTAAAACTTCATTTCCTCACTTTTTTCCTCAAATGCTTTCCTGTGCTCATTTATTTAAATTTTTTCAAGATAAATGTGACTTTATTTTGTTAACACAGGAAGACTTTTCCCTCAACATCACTCGCTTGTGTGTCGTTGTGATCTTTCATTTTAAGTTCCTATAAGTTTTATAGGAAACATAAACACATGAAGATGAAAGAAAAGCTGAAAAAGGCTGTTTTTGTTTTATCTCCTCTGCGGCTCTTTGACCTTCATCACACTGAACTTCACTCGTCTTCTTCGCGTCTCTCTGTCAACACGTCGATCGTGTAAACCAACACATGCAACAAGTTGCATCAGACACGACTGCAGCTCAGCGCGAGGAAGACGGACGCATTAAGAGCTCAGCGCGTCACGCTCGACTCCTCCTCCCGTCAAACATCAGACACCGAGGGGGCAGGGAGGTGGGGGCGCTGCCAACCTTCACCCATAGTTAGAGTCAGAGTGGACACAAGCTGCTTTAATGCTCACATTTAAGTTTCAGCATGTGTGTAAAAGTGTTAAACAAACGAGAAAAAGAGTTTAGTAACACACGTTTGATCACAGGAGACGCTGTCAGGCCTTCTTCACACTTCACATGAGTGTGTGAGAGGAAGAGCTCTTTACTGGAGTTTAATATTAAAACTGCTGCATGAATAATGATTTACATCAAGAAAAATGTGAAATTATTGAAAATTTTAAAACGTTTTGGTCAGTTAGACTGGAAGAGATCCACTATATTAATAAAGTTTAACCTGTTTGAAGCCAGGACAGATGAGTCTGATCTGATGGATTATACAGTAATCAGTCTATTAAATGAAGGTTTCGGTGGAAACATAAAAGAAACATAAAAACAGGATTCAAGCTCAGGCTTAGATCAGGTTCTTATCTGAGGTCAGCACAAAGAGCTGCTCTGTTTTAGGAAAACATATTAATGTTCACAGAAGAATAAAAATGATGCCTTTTCCATCCCCTCACTTTTCTGTGTTTGACTCCTGAGCAGAGTAAAGGCTGAAGTTCAGACTATGTGGACTGTTATAAAATGCTGAAACCAAGAAGACAGGAGACAAGTTACACTTTAGAAACAATCAGACAAATACACAACCAGTACAAAGAAGTGCACAATATGTAAGCAGTAACATATAAAACACAAAACAATCAGAGTTAAATTAACTTTGGTGCAACTTTAATGAATGAGGAGGCTGAATGATGAAGAGCAGGATTTTTCTCACTCCTCTGAGAATTTAATCAGTGATGAACTCCTCAGAGTGTGTCTGCTCTTTTTTTTTTTACCCCCAAATAGTAATCATGAGTTCACAGCATCATTAAATCTTTTTTTGGGTAATGTAATAACAGGGGTCAGGACACGGGGAATCATAACAACAAACTATAATAACTATGACCAAAAACAGAATACAAAACTGCAGCAAACTGAAGCATAAGAAAAACTAAGAAACACAACCAGACAAAACTCCACAAAAAACTCCAAACACTGGACCACCAGGACCACCAGGACCACCAGAACCACCGGGACCACCAGGACCACCAGGACCACCAGGACTGAGACTCTGAGACCTGTGGCCTCCACTCAAGCTCTGCATCCCATCATGCTTTGAGCTGAGAACAGAGTGAATCACAATAAAAGCAGCTGCAAAATACACAACATATAAAGTGTATCAATAAGAAATATAACATGTGTTACACTCCTGCTGTAACAGGTTATTATTCTGTCAGGGCTGAAACACAGATGTGATCTTAAACACTGAACCTGTTAAAGTTGTGAAAATATCCACGTGAACCTGCTGCTGTGTTTATATTTGATTATATTTAGTCTCATTTGAACCTGTGCTGCAGCTGAAGGAACAAAGATCATATTTTTACCTGCATGAATGAAACAGAAACAAAGCTTTATTAACACAGCTCAGCCCTCCTGTGAGGAAACACCAGTTTGTATCAGACTGTCAGATCTGTTTGCTTCCTGCGACATTTTCAGACTTTATCGTCTGCATGTCTTTTTTTTTATTATTTATGTGTCTGAGTCTGAGCTGAAGGACTGCAGTGTTCACCCCCTCTTCCTCCTCCTCCTCCTCCTCCTCCTCCTGCTCTGTTTTTACTGATGCAACAAAGTGAAAACAGTCCGACGATCGCAGCGCTGCACTCCACTCTGCCATTCACCTGATCCGCTCTCAAGCTCGCCTCCTTTATTTCTGCTCCTCTTTCAGTGAAACCAGGCAGCCTTTACTGATGAAAAGCCACCATGTGAAGGGGGTCCCGGGGGTCCAGGGGGGATTCCTGCACAGTGGAAGCTATGTTAAAGAGCAGACCATATTAACATCCTATTACCATCCCATTCATACACATTAACATGACAAGCTGCCTTGAGGGGGGCCCAGATGCACTCTGGGATGGTGTTGACAAAGGAGCTCCGCCCACAGGTCAGAGCCCAGAAGAAGAAGAAGAGGAGGAGAGGATGGAGAGAGGACAAAGAGGGGGGAAGTTTGATCCAGAGGATTTAACCCTTAAAACTCAGTTCAGGCTCTGAGTGAGGAACCAGGTTCAGGCCTCAGAGCCAAAGTCACAGGTCCTGCCTTCAGGTTTAAAACAAGATCCTTTCTATTGAAACTGTTTATTATTTCCCAAATTAAAATTCTGTTACAGCAGAAATAATGTCAGTCCACCTCAGGCTCCTAACATGACTCTGTCCCCAGAGTCTCTCATTAAAATGCCCAGAAATAAACATGTTTACACCCTGCTACATACCAACTGTGCAGGGGGCGTGGTCTCTTTGACAGGTGGACGGTGACACAGGTGGCTGCGCTGCTCGCTGTCTGCTATGCTACACCTCAGCTGTTTGGAGTCCCTGAACTGGACCTTTGGATTGTGTTTGGAGCCTCCTGGAGTCTTTCCAATGCAAATATCTGGCCAATAATATGGCTGCTGCTGCTGCTGCTGCTGCTGCTGCTGCTGCTGCTGCTGCTGCTGCTGTGCAGGTAATTGTGCTGAGAGACCATCCAAGAAGTCTGAACTCCAGGATTTTATTTGGATGTTACTGAGCAGTAATGAGCAGGGCTCTGTGTGATGCTTGTACACAGTCTGTGGTTACAGCTAATAACTTCATTCATTCAAATGTAGTTACTACTTAAGCCGTCCTGTAAGTGACAGATAGGATCCAGATGACCCCACAGTTACCTACTGAGTACACCTGTGAAAATGTTCCTTTAATGGATACACTTTCTTAACAAAGACACAACCAGCATCTATGCTAACGACAGTTAGTTACACTGACTGCTTGATGGCTCTCAGAGATCCTCAGACTGAAGCTTCTTTGACTTTAACCTGGTGACAGATAGATGCTTTATCCTCTTAATGACCTCCAGGTCAACAATGAACCACTGATCTAAGTGAGCACATTTTTAGAAACTATTTCAATTTTCCACTATGGGTCACCATTGACCTGGTAGTTAATAAGAGGGTAGCTTAGTCTTTAAAATACGCTGCTTTTTCTACCAACTTTTTACTTAAAACTCAAAAGACAGAACCAGATTTAAAAGGTTTACTGAAACAAAGGAAGTTTACTTTGGTATTTAGGAGAAGCAGGTAGATGGAAAGAGGAAGAATACAGAGAGAAAGGGGAAAAAAGCATGAAAAAAAGTGGAAAAGTCATTTCCTTTGTGTCACTGAAGGTAGCAGAGGAAAAATCCTGCAGGCTTCAAGCTCACTGCAGTGTTTGCACCAACACATCCCAGAGGTTTATTTTTATTTGCTTCATTGGTCGTAGGAGCCGTCTTATCTTCTTTAAATCTGCGTCTAAATTCTTCAGATTTAACTCTGAAAATGTTTTTCTTGTTCTTCATGAATATTAACAAGTCCAGAGTTGCTGCAAATTTAGCAGCGATTTCTTTTGCTCTGATTCCTCTAAATGCACTATTGTTGACACCTCAGTCCATTTATAGACAACACAGCTGACCCAGGGGTCAGCACAGGTTAAAGGTCACGCTCTGTGTGTCTATACAATGAGTCTAACTGCAGACACACAGAAGCACACTGAAAGCAGACAAACTGATCAATTTCAGTGTTCCTAATAAAGAAAACAGATAAATCACCAAACAATTATTTACTGATTCTTTTCATTTTTATGGACCTTCATGGCCTTCAAATATTAAATTTAAGTAAGAAAATATAGCATTAAAAAAACATATGGAAAACATGGAATAAGGTGAAAACAAATAAATAGAATACAACCAAAGATTCTGTTTTTCAACAATCTAATAATACTGTTAATAGTGCTTATTTGACCTAAACAAAGAGAAATAAAATAAACAGACTGCTCATTCAATATCCCTGCTCAAAATACATAAAATTAAATATTTTCATTAATTCAGTCAACAAACATCATGTGTCAGATAAACTATTTTAATTATTTAGCTATTTTAAAACTATTTAATTATTTTAACAAGGTCAAAATCTTCATTATCTATTTGAAAAATTGTCCCCAAACACATTCACTTTTTGCACTGTAACAAACTGAGGTTCATTAATGTCATTAATTCACTTTTTACTGAAACTTAAAATCCAACCTGTACAGGAAGTTTCCTTTAAATAAAAATGAGTATTGTTCAAATTTAATAAGAAAAACTAAAATGAATGAATAAAAAAGAAAATACCAACAAAACTGGAAAATAAATTTAAAAGAATACAGTACCAGTCAAAAGTTTGGACACACCTACCCATTCATATGAAAGGCCAACTAACAGGCAAATGCTCCTCTTATTCCACAAACATTAAAAAAATGTAAAAAAAAAAAAAAAAAAAACAGTGCAAAATATACAAAAATTTACATAAAAACAAAAAATCTCTTTGTTCTGTTCTTTTCTAATTTAAGCTGACATTTAATAATGTTCAGTTTTTTATTTAAACTGAAAAAATGAGAGAGATTCTATGAACGTGTGCATTAGAGATGAGGACATGAACTCTGCTCAGAGATCTGTGATTATTTTAAACTGAGTCCTTCACAGTGACTGTGCTACACTTCTGTACACTGCATACTTATTTATGCACAGTATTTGTGAGTATTTGTGACTACAGACGTGTCCTTGTGTTGTTGGTCATGTTTCTAAAAACCTTCATGTGATCTGATTTAAATGAACACTTCAGCTAACGTGTACAGTGACAGCACGCGGCTGCTGCTGTGAATGAGACCCAGTCTGATCTAATCTAATCTAACAATGATTAAATAAAGTCTGATGAGACACACATGATGTTTGCTGCGTCACAACAAGCTCAGAGAATAAGTGCAGTTTGTTGATAAAGTTTATTCATATAGAGTCAGGAGGAAGTTTAAGAAAAGTTAAAGAAAGTTAAAGAAAAGTTCGCAGAGCAAAAATACCACAAAATTCAACATCAAATAAAAAGTAAAGTGAGTTTCTGACGTTTGTAAAACCAGGTAAACCTCAGTGTTCAGATGATCAATGATGGCCTCGGTGAGTCTGAACACCAGCCCAGACACACCGGACTCCAAAGTGGGGGGGG
>JASGAU010405418.1:0-15215 GCA_030220045.1 Australoheros facetus
TCTGCACCTCAGCTGTGCTGATCTCAGAAATGCTGTGCTGCTTTTCTGCATGTGAGCCATGAGAGCTTCGGTGCTGCTCGTTTCTCTTACCGCTGATGCACTGGCAGAAAGAACATAATTTCGAGGTCGCGTCTCCTGAAAATCGGGTGCAGCCTACAAAGGAGAGCGGGGGGTGGGGGATGGGGGGGTGGACAAACACAGTCATGCAGTTACAAACTGAAGCACACAAACGTTAGCCGGCAGCACGAAGGACAGAGAAGCAGCAGCAACAAGTGCACATCTGTGACCCCGCTGACCTCAAACACACGTCCATAAACCGTCTCTGAATCATTTATCAGCTGCTTTTGAAGCCAGAGTCATGTTACATCCTCATACTGATGGAGCCGCTCCTCCTGCTGCTTCCAGATCAGTCTGTACGGCCGAGATCTCCTCTAAGAAATCCTCCCTGAATATAACTGTCCGACTCACTTCATCTGTTTGATGATGTTTGGGGTTATTCTTCTAAACCAGAGGCTGCAGGGCTCACTGAACTTAGCTGCAGATGGAAATGAACAATTTAACTTTTAGCTATTAGCAGATTTTGCTGTCTGAAGGTTAATGACTGTGTAATTACTGCTGAACTGGACTTTAGTCAAATTAAAGCTGAAATTAGCATATTTGCATAAACACAGGTGGGACTCAAAAAGATGCCATTGCAATAAACACACAAAGATAAAGCATCACAGATGAGACCTGTTAATAGTGCTGACTGGCTGACTCAAACCTAACAGGCTGGCTCCAGGTTAAAAATGGCTCCCGCCTGTCAGGAACACTGATGTTGATCAGTGCTGATGTTTCGCTGTAGGAAGGGCGCCCCCTGCTGTTCCTGCTTGTCTCTGAAAAGGATCAAGTTCAGGGTTTAAAAACCGGGTTTACTGCACTGGAGGATGATGTGGAGTACTCCTGCTACGTTAGATCATTTTAAACTCAAAGAGCTGAAGCTGGACGTTAGCTCTGATAATCGGCTCATGGCTGAGAGATCTATGATGATGATGATGATGATGATGAACCTGGCTGATAACGAGACTCTGTATCTGCGTGCAGAGTCGGTGCATAAAGAAGCATTAAGAATGAGCGTCAGTTACATGCAACACGCAGAGCAGCCAGCTGAACATCTCACAAGCTTTCCAACATTTTAGGAGTGAATCTGCTTCACATGCAGTCTGAAAACCAAAGACGAGCGACATAACTGATCGGTGCACTTAATGCTGTCTGCGTCTCACTGTGCGTTACAGCAGCAGAAGGCAGCAGAGGAACCGTGAGGAGAAACTGGAGCTCACCGCCGCTTTGGCCTCCGCCTGCTTGGCTTTTTTCAGGCGCGCCTTACAGATGTCCAGATCCAGCCGCCGGTTCTCCAGGAGCCGCCTCTCTTTCTGCACGGGGAAGAAGAACCGTGATCCCATCAGACAAACCCTGAAACAACTCTACAGAAACCCTTCAGTACGCTGAAGACCTGCAGCAGCGCGCCGCTCGCCCTGACCGCTCAGTATTTGTAGTGTTTTTAGTTTTGATTTTTACTGATACTCTTTCCTGTCCTCGTCGCCCTCTCTCAGGTCTTTGTGTTAGGTACCTCTTCTTTCCACTTCCTGTTTTATTTTGGTAAGTGCTTTCCATGTTTGTCGCTTGTCCTCAAGTTCCTGAATGTGGTTAAAAAAATCCAAAATTAAATGAAAATAAAAACTGCCTTCTTCCTCCCTTTTAATATTTTACAATGATGGAAATCATCATGAAGTGAAGGTAAAGTGTGAAGGAGGGAAGGAGAGGACAGAGGGAAGGAGAGGACAGAGGGAAGGAGAGGACAGAGGGAAGGAGAGGACAGAGGGAAGGAGAGGACAGAGGGAAGGAGAGGACAGAGGGAAGGAGAGGACAGAGGGAAGGAGAGGACAGAGGGAAGGAGAGGTTTGGTGCTCTCTCACTGACCGACATGGAGAAACTAAAGCGTGAAGATGGACGGCAGGAAGTTCACCTTAGAGCCTCTGCGGGTTCTCACTGTGCGGTTTCATGAAGGTTCACTGTCTAAAGGTCAGAGTTCAGCTGTGGGTTTAACAGCCTGTCATATGACTGCAGTTTGAAAAAAGGCGACTGGACTTCTTTGTTTCTTGATTTCACCCCAAAGGCTCCTTCAGTTCTCAAACCAGAGGACTACATCCACCGGGGCTTAAATACCTGAGTCTGTCTTTGGTATGAGAACTGAAGAAGCCTTTGGGGTGAAATCAAGACACAATTATTTCAGTCGCCCTTTTTCAAGCTCCAGAGACGACTATGACCTGGATGACTGAGAACCTGCTCAGCCAGCCTGTCAAATCAAATCAATTCCATTTTATTTATTTAGCACCAAATCACAGCAAACAGTCGCCTCAAGGCGCTTTGTATTGTGGGTAAAGACCCTACAATAATACAGAGAAAACCCAACAGTCAAAACGACCCCCTATGAGCAGCACTTGGTGACTTCCTTTCCTTCCCTAAAGGATGCTCCAGTGTGTCCTCTGCTAAAGGACCTAATAGGGAATCTGTCCTCCCTCCTCACTGCCTGACTGTTTCCTGCTGATCGCTCCACAGTCATGCATTATGTTCTGTTTGCCCTGAGTTAGTCCGCCCTTCAGCATTCTGGTCAGATCTGTATCTGCACAGTCAGACTCACTGATATGGTCCTCCAGTCTCCCTCCAGGAAGTTGCGCAGAGGTGAGAGGAAAGTGGCGGCTGAGGTCTGGAGGAACTCGCGCTCGGCTCCTCCGAGCCTCCTCTGGTACTCTCCGACTGTGATCAGGGTGCTGCCTGCGGGTTCAGAGGACAGGGCGGGCGGAGACACAGCAATCACCTCTGCTCTCAGATAAAACGGGACTCCTTCTCCTCAAAGCACGTTTATTCATTTTAGCCCACATTTCATTTGAGTTTCCACAAATACACTGAAACTGATAACATCTCTGATAAATCCATAACTTTATAGCAGGTAAAAAGCTTCAGTCTTTAAAGAGACAGAGAGGAGCTTCAGAGGAGCATCCTCAGACCTGCTTCATGACTCACTGGCTGCAGCAGTATCGGCTCCACTCACCGTACGGCGTCTCTGCACCGAACTCCTTGGCAGCGTCCAGCATGTACTGACCCAGCAGCTCCGCGTTGGTCGTCCTGGAGGGAAGCTTCTTGTCCAGCTTGTCATAGATGAACTCCTCGATTCGAGCGCCTGGATAGAAGGCGATGAAGAGTCCACGGTGTGAATAATCCCACATTATTTAATATCATCCAATATTTAAGAGTCTGAGTGTAGCAGCTGTTTTTATTATAACCTGGAAGAGCAAAGAGGGTTCGACTATATTAGAGATTAGATTATGGTTTCCATAGTATAACCACCCTGACAATAAGAGCTCCCAACACTGAAGGCCATCCTCTGTCCACATACACTTGCTTTGGGCTTTTCTGTGTTTATGAATGATGATGGCACGAGGTGTTTGGGGTCGATGGAGGCCGGGTACAGCCCCTCCTTCCTAACCCTTTAACAAGGTGGTTTATTTTATCAGCTTAATTTAAAATGATACTGAATCCTACAAACTATCAGATAAATGACAAAAATCAAACCTCTGCATGAAATGTGGTCAAATAAAGGTGTAGCTTTTGGTTTCCATGGCAGCTGGGTTCCTTTTATACCATTGGTGCTTCAGACCAACAGTCTGACGTGATTGGTTGAAGTCAGCCATGAAAAGCAGTAATGGACAGATGGTTCATCCAATCACCTGCTAGTCAAAGTCCCAGCCTCTCTCCCAGCAGTTTCTGGAGGATGTTAAACCATCTGATGGGTGTGGTTAGTATGATGTGTGATGGGAAATAAGAAGTACATAAACCTGTACCTGAGTTAATCTAGTTACTTTAAACCAGGCCCCATGAAGGTACCATTGGCTGTATCCAGGCAAACAGGTGTCGGCAGGTGTCTTCCTGCATATGAGGTCATTAGTAATTCAACACCTGTTTGTATCTACAGACTCCAGGTCAGACCTTAAACTGTGCAGCAGACCGGGCCTGAAGCTTTAAATGGTCTACAGCAGTGCTCAGACATTTACATACATGCATCCTGGGCATGAAGGTCGAGCTCATTTGGGGCTTTTAATGATTTCTTTGAACTTCTTTTTGAAGTGTGTTTTTCATCACTGCGGACTGAGAGGGCGCCCACCAAGAAAGACGCTCCTGCTTCAAACTCAACACCTGAAAGGTGGCAGTGGCGCAGTGAGTAGGCACTCTGAAGGTTACAGGTTCGAGCCCCTGTCCCTGCGCTGCGTTGTGTCCTTGGGCAAGACACTTAAGCCACATTGCCTAATGGTAGCGCCGGTCTCTGGCTGCATGACCGCAGATGCTCGTCTCTGGATGAGTGATCTGGAACGATCATTT
Organism: Australoheros facetus; assembly: GCA_030220045.1. Classification (NCBI taxonomy): domain Eukaryota; kingdom Metazoa; phylum Chordata; class Actinopteri; order Cichliformes; family Cichlidae; genus Australoheros; species Australoheros facetus. The sequence goes on from JASGAU010405418.1 coordinate 4,417, forward strand.
TGTTGTGTGCCTTGTGCGCACAATGACAGTGAGTTGAATCTAACATCTAAAGCTCGACTGAAGTTTGCAGCTGCCCGCATGGACGAGCCAAATGTCTTCCAGAGAAAAGCTTCACGGTCAGACGAGACAAAGACTGAGGCATGTTTGGAGGAGTAAAGGCTTTCAAGCCGAAGAACACTGAACCAACTATGAAGCATGGTGGTGGTAGCATCATCAGCTGTGGGGCTGATTTGGTCCTGGTTACACACACAGTGGATGGAATAATGAAGGACGACGACCACCTTCAAATTCACTGCCTTCACCTCAAATCAGCAGCTAAACAGTTGAAACTTGGACACAGACGGGTGTTCCAACAGGACAGTGATCCCAAGCACACAGACTGATTTTTCACATGGATAGAGCCGGCCAGCATGAAGCTTCTGGAATGGCCTTCCCAAAGCCCCGACCTCAGCCCTGTGGAAAATTTGTTCACTATGCTTTAAAGCCGGGTTTGTGTCAAATATCCGGCCAGGATTATTCCAGAAGCTTGCCGATGGCTACCTAAAGCATCTGGTCAAGGTGCAACTTTCTCAGGGACATTTAACCAAATAGCAGTGGGGGTGTTTCTATGTATTTGAGTCTGTATGTATACTTTTGATTTTTTGTGGATTTGAGAAAATCCTAAATAGATTCAAACTTGTGCGCCCAGTTCAATAAAAGCCCAAAATTTCCATCACATTCACACCCACGATGAGTGCATATAAACCTCTGACCACAGCCGTCGACATCACAGTGTTGATCAGGCTTTTTTACACAAACCAATCAGGGAAACAAAACTTACCAGTGTGGTCAACTGAAGCATGGGGGGTACAAAATACACAGGTCAAGAGTTAGTCACCACCATCCAGTCATGTTCATGTTTAACTGTAACAGCTTCTAAAAGGCACTTTTCAACAGGAAAACACCCAGGTACTGACGCTCAGGTACTGACGCCCAGGTACTGACGCCCAGGTACTGACGCTCAGGAAGTAACGCTCCGGTACTGACGCCCAGGTACTGACGCTCAGGAAGTAACGCTCAGGTAGTGACGCCCAGGTACTGACGCCCAGGAAGTAACGCCCAGGAACTGACGCCCAGGAACTGACGCCCAGGAACTGACGCCCAGGAACTGACGCCCAGGAAGTAACGCCCAGGTACTGACGCCCAGGTACTGACGCCCAGGAAGTGACGCCCAGGAAGTGACGCCCAGGAAGTGACGCCCAGGTACTGACGCTCAGGAAGTAACGCCCAGGAACTGACGCCCAGGAAATAACGCCCAGGAACTGACGCCCAGGAAATAACGCCCAGGAACTGACGCCCAGGAACTGACGCCCAGGAACTGACGCCCAGGAAATGACGCCCAGGAAATGACGCCCAGGAAATGACGCCCAGGAAATAACGCCCAGGAACTGACGCTCAGGAAGTAACGCCCAGGAACTGACACCCAGGAAATAACGCCCAGGTACTGACGTCCAGGTACTGACGTCCAGGTACTGACGTCCAGGTACTGACGCCCAGGAAATAACGCCCAGGAACTAACGCCCAGGAAATAACGCCCAGGAACTGACACCCAGGAACTGACGCCCAGGAAATAACGCCCAGGAACTGACGCCCAGGAACTGACGCCCAGGAACTGACACCCAGGAACTGACGCCCAGGAAATAACGCCCAGGAACTGACGCCCAGGAACTGACGCCCAGGAACTGACACTCAGGAAGGAACGCCCAGGAACTGACACCCAGGAAATAACGCCCAGGAACTGACACTCAGGAAGTAACGCCCAGGTACTGACGTCCAGGAACTGACGCCCAGGAACTGACGCCCAGGAACTGACGCTCGGGTACTGACACTCAGGTACTGACACTCAGGAAATAACGCCCAGGAACTGACGCCCAGGAAGTAACGCCCAGGAAGTAACGCCCAGGAAGTAACGCCCAGGAAGTAACGCCCAGGAACTGACGCCCAGGTACTGACGCCCAGGTACTGACGCCCAGGTACTGACGCCCAGGTACAAGTTCCTCCAGTGAGTTAAACAGATTAGACTTAAGTTGATCAAACCAGTAAACCAAACTCTGATCTAACATCCTCAGAAGCTTGGACTTCCTTCTTGGTCAGTCAGTACAGAAAAGCTCTCGGCCTGTTCTTTTTCAATTACTGTCAGACACAAACTAAAAACTAAGCCTTCTCAGGAATGTGGAGCATAAAAAATACAACCGTAAAAAGCTTCTGTATATAACTAATGACTGATCAATGTTTAGGAAAGGTCCCGAGCCCAGACTTTACAGGGAAGTCTTACATATACGGTACAACACTCTTTGTAGTAAGAGGAACGCGCACCTCCAAAGGTTTCTGCTCACTAGGAAGAGTTCTTAATAATATTCAAAGGTTATTGTTACTGAGCAACAATTGACTAAACATTGCCAAAAAAACAAGTTGAAGATATCATTTGAACTTTCCTCAACAGATTTCAAAATGACGTCTCATTCCAACCCGATGTAGAAAGCCCCAGATGTGACTTCAGACGTGCAGGGCATCAATATGGGACTCCTGCTTGAAGCACTTACTTGGATTGGGCTGCAGCAGAACCTCTGTTTGTTTTAAGATCTTTTCGGTCCAGTTCTTGGTGCAGTCAGCACGAGAGATCAGGTTCTCCAAGTGAGGATCCAGCTCGGACTTCTCAGCCTGGCCCAGCTTCTCCTCTGTGAACTAACGTGAAAATCACAGGTAGATAACACTGAGCTACAAGAACAACTACTGTTTGGACTGTGACCAGAGGGCCAATCTAAACCAGGTCATCCACTATCCCTGACCTCCACCAACACCCGGTACTGCTCTCGAATCAGTTTGTTTAGAAAACAGGTCTGAGAGCAGATCCTTACATGGCATTACTGGAGAAGTTATGGAAATTTCAATGGAAAAACTGAGATCTGCATGTATCAAATACTGGTGTAGCCTCCCCGTAGCCACTGCAACATCATTCCAATGTTGAGACCAGTAATTATGTGGTTCTTTGCTGGCACCAGTCTTGTTTTGGTGGAAAGCATGAAACTGGTTCTAGACTGGGCCTGGCCCCGTGTCGGTGGAGCGGGAGTGCTGATGTTTGTTTTTTTAAATCTCAGAAGAACTGGGACACAATCAACAGCTCAGAGACTGACTCCCTAACTCTGCAGGACGAGTGATGTGAGGACACACACCCAACGCTGCACAGCTAATGCAGCAAAATGTATCTCACAGGTTCAAACGCCGACTCTTCTCATAATGTGGGATCATTTTCTTAATCTTAGATTTCATTTCTTTAGCTGGGTTCTCTCCGTCTACTCTGAGCGCTTTGGTTAAAAATCAACACATTTATTTTAGAAAGTCTAATATAGAAAATGTGAACGTTCACAGACGTAAATGTGCAGCAGTTCATGAACACTGCACACTCCATCATTCTCACTCGGCCCACTGCGTCCTTTATGATCCTAATTCTTTAATTACAATCTGAGATTAAAGCTGCAGTTTATAACCTGCTCAAAACTTTTTAGTCTCACAAACTGAAACTTTGAAACATGTCTGATGCAATCACAGATGAGAAGGTCAAAGGTCACCGTCTGTGCTATCAGGCTTTGGATGATTTCTTTCATTTTCTCCTGAAGTCTGACTGGCAGACGGCCGCAGCCAGCTGGAGTCGGGCGGAGGAGTTCACCATCACTGAGGCAGAGCAGCAGCTTCGTGGATGAGATCGGCTTTCGGGAGACGGACGGATTACCCGACTCCACCCAAGGCCCTCAGGGGCCGTAAAGGCTCCGGGTTCAGCCGTGTTAATTAATTTGTGGCTATTTAATTAACCTTTCACCAGCCTTTACAGCACAGCAGTGCTGCATGAAATCCTGAGCACTCGGAGTCTCACTGGGACAAATTTAAACACTTATCCAAGTACTGCATGTAAAAATACTCTGAATCTCACCAAATTTACTTATTAAATACTTTGCTTGGTGGCACCACCCAAACACAAAACCCAGCAGCAGCCACACACACACACACACAGACACACACACACACACAGACACACACACAGAGACACACACACAGAGACTCAAACACAGAGACACACACACAGAGACACACACACACAGACACACACACAGACACACACACACACAGAGACACACACACACACACACACACACAGACACACACACACACAGAGACACACACACAGACACACACACACAGAGACACACACACAGAGACACACACACACAGAGACACACACACACACACACACAGAGACACACACACACAGACACACACACACAGACACACACACAGAGACACACACACAGAGACACACACACAGAGACACACACACACACACACACACACACACACAGGGCTCCTCACTGATGTGGCTGAGACTCTGAGTCGTATATAAAACATAAACATGTGAAACAGCAGAGATTTCTGATGCTGTGCAGAGCTCCTGTTTTTGCCTTCACTGGCTTCCTGTGTTTTCCCACAATGCATTTGGATGACCTCCAGGCCAGCAGTCTGACCTTGTTGCATTCATGGACTCGTGTGCAGAATAAAGCAGCTAAAATGTTTCAGTGCAGCAGACAGGCTGCCTTTACTGATTCGTGTAACACGGCCCCATTAAACCTATCAATAAATAATGATTATCTTTATTGATTTTATCTCATACTCAGGTGAGCTTTACCTCTGATCCCCACATGTCAGCGTGACCCATAACAGCCAAGAATCCCTCATATTCCATATGGATGGATGGATCAGCTGATCTGAGAAGGCCTCCGCCCACCTTAAAAATACTGCAGCAAATCAAAACTATGAAACTTATTTATGCTTTCATCCAGTTTCCTCACTAATGCCAGCAAAGGAGCCTTAAACGCTGCACTGGCCTCCTTTTTAAAGCCCTGCTCTGAGTCTGCACAGAGATCAGAGCATTTGGACCTGAATCACATGAATCCCGTGTGAACTAAATAAAGTGGAGCAGCTCTCAGGCTTGATGCTCTGCAGCTGTGGAACAAACATCCAGAAAAGGAGCTCAGATAAAACTTCACTCACTTTTTTGACCTTTAGTTTTTATTGGCTTCTCATTTTTTATTGTCTGTTTATCTTTATTATAACATTTTGAATCCAGTGTTGAGGTCTTCTGACGTAGAGCCATCCTCATTTTTAACCTTCTGCATCTGAATATCGTAAACTCGGCTCCTATAAGTTGATCACATAGCTGCCGAATTTCTTCCTGAAGGCCAAAGATCCGTGATTGATTATTGTTCAGTAATCATGCAGGACCTGTAGCTCAGGCCTCAGCGCTACATTCCTCATTTTTTGAATGAGGTTTGGAGAATTTCTCGAGCGTGAAGGATTTGCTGCTGTCGGAGGTCCGTGAGCTGCCACATTCATTAATATCTGGAGGGGAGCAGGACGGAGCCCGCTGGTGTCACGTGGGTGATGCACCCGATCACAGCCATCAATAATGGATCGAGGCTAGACTAACCTTTATCGGCTTACACGCAGCGCGCTGGTGAAGCCGCAGGGAAAACACGCCACATAAATGCGCCTTTATATCCACAGACACCAGTGAGAAAAAGCAGCTTCCGCTGCCTCCATCGGGCTCCGGGCCCCGCGGGATGCGCTCACAGCCCGGCGGTAACTCGGTCCACAGATCTCCGCCTGCCGCTGCGGGGGAGGTCCGAGTCTTACCTGCACGGCCCGGGTGAAGAAGACCCCCGCATCAGAAGCCAGCTTTTTCACGTTGAAGTCCATGATGGTGGCGAGCCGAGGCGAGCATACAGGCAGGGCTGCGCTGAGTGTCGCCGCACAGGGAATCCTCCGGATCAGCTGAGCAGCGGGAGGAGGCGGAGGAGGAGGACTGATGACCGGAGCTGTAATCCGCTCCGTCCACGATCGGAAATCTGCTCACCGCCCTGCGCTTAAAGAGACACAGCACCGGGCTGCAAGTCACGACTCTGCCGGTCTGACCCCCTCATGACACGCCCACAGGCAGCACGCAAACAGACTGCGGAAGTGACCCCCGCATCAAAAAGGCTTCAGGGAGCATCCTGCTCCTCCATCCTCCACCTGCATCCTGTCAGCTTCCAGGATTTTTCCAAAGGGTGGCTGCAAGGGGAACAGAAACGCCACCTGCAGTTCCTCTAACGTCCGGCAGAGGCTCCAGCAGCGAGTCACCCCCCCCCAAACATGTTTACAGCCTGCTCCAAAAACTGTGATGGTCTCTACAGCTGACACCCACCCCCACCACTGTACTGAGGAGTGAATTACTTTATAACTCACCTGTTTCAAATTTGCATTATTAGGGGCGTGGCCTCTCTGGCTGACAGGTGGATGGTGACACAGGTGTCTGTAGCTGCTAGCTGTCTGCTAGGCTTCTCCTCAGCCAGCTGGAGTCCCTGAACTGGACCTGCTGTCTTCATTAACATACATAAATAACTCATTGGTTATAACAGAGTGAAAGGTTTGATATCATTCACAGAGGAACTGCAGTCTCTATCTTCTTCCCTTTAGGGGGCGCCACAGCAGATCATCTTCCTCCATGTCCCTCTACCCCAGCATCCTCCTCTGAGACCTCTACATAAAGCACCATTTATGCAATCTACACCCATCAGATGTAACATTATGACCACTGATTATCTCCTCATCGTGGCACCTGTTAGTGGGTGAGATTTATTAGGGAGCAAGTGAACAGTTTATCCTCCTCATTTTGTCCTAAATCTAAAATAATCCTGGGTTAGGAGGGTATATCCACTCTCCCTCCTCTGCACAGTCAGACCATCTCAGCCCGAGCAGTCCCTCCTGATGAAGCTCTGAACACCTCCACCTCGGCCTCCTGTCTTGTTGTTAGTGCCAGCATCTCCAAACCACAGGGTGGGCCACAAGCCAGCGTACTCCTAGTGCTGTTCCCAAGTGAGGAGGCACAAAAATCTTTGCCAGATAAACACGAAGAGCATCAGGAATATATTTTTCTGAGAGAAACGGAGTCCTAAAACCTGCTGATGATGCAGCAGTTTTAACCTAAGATCAGAGTTTTATTTTATTCATTTAAAAGCAGAAACTGCAACAAAGTGCTGTACAATAAAACAAGAAAAACATCAAAAACACAAACAAAAAACAATAAAAACAGACAATAAGAATCTCAAGAATAAAAATGTGTCTTAAGAAGGGTTTTGAAGGTTGACAATGAAGGGGCACTCCTAATATGTAACGGCAAGTCATTCCATAATTTAGGGGCAACAGTACTAAAGGCTCTATCTCCTCTGTGCTTCAATTTTGACCTCGGTACCTCTAGAAACAGCTGATCAGCTGATCTGAGGCAGCGAGTTGGGAGATATGGATTAAGTAGCTCAGAAAGATAGGATGGAGCCAGCTCATGCAAAACAAGCCAGGACAGGAGTAACATGCTCCCTGCTCCTAACGCAGTCAGAAGCCGAGCAGCATTCTGAACTGGAGACGCTTAAGGAAGGACTGGCTAATTCCAAAATAAAGAGCATTACAATATTCAAGCCTAGTTGTAATAAAGGCATGAATCACCATCTCAAAATGCTGCTTTAAAAGAATTGGCTTTACCTTTGCTAACTGCCGTAAGTGATAAAAACAAGAGTGAACCACTGCTCCAACCTGGTGGTCTGATTTCAGATCTCTTATCAATTTTAAAGCCCAGGTTAGAAACAGTCTGCTTCGAGTATCTGTGTATCTGAAAGTATTTTAAGAACTGTAACCTTAGATAGAAGTGATTTAATGCCATGTTATTAAAAACTGAATTAGCTATAACAGATATCTATGAAGCTGCTGAAGTCACGTATGAGGGAAGTTTCTTTGGGATCACACGATGACCTCACTGAACGACTGAAATCTGAAAAGTGGAACCCGGTCCTTTGGCCTGAGAGTGCAGGAGAATCAGTGATTTGTACTGAGGAACTTACAGTGCCCCCTAGTGGTCACCATTAGCAGCTATGGTTGTGTTTTCAGACTAGTGAGCCTTATTTGGTTGGACCGGAGCCAAAATGCTAAATCCAGAATCTGTCCATCTTTTATATACAGCCTCACCGTCAGTCACCTGAGCTCCGCCCACCTCCGAACACCTCTGGGATCTTTGGACATCAAAACACCCACGTAGGGAAGCCTTTAAGAAGCTCAGTGATCCTGAGACTGAAGCAGTGCGTTACTGTTACTGTGTGAATATAAAACACACACACACACGAGTTTATCTCAGTTTTTTAAACCACTCCATCTTTATTGCTTATTCATATTTTTACACCAATGTCCTGGAGCTACCGAGATCAGGAAAACTGCTCTTCCAAAGTTCTTCACTCCAGTTTGGATAAAACTTAATCAGCAGTTACAAAAGAAACTGAGAACCGAGCGCGGAGGAACAGGAAATTAGTGAAATCTGACACAGCAGTTCTCCTTTCATTATTATCAGTACATACATCTTCATAAATATAAAGAACAGTCGAACTCCAAGAATAATGTTCTCTTATCAGGCCTACACACAAGTTCTTCTGGAGAGCAGAAACTGAGACATTCAAAGACTTAAATGAGGAGAACAGGTGCGCCTCGTCTTCAAACCTCCGCACCTGAATCATCTCACAGCGCCGCCGAAAACACGGGCACCAATCAGAAAAACTGTACACGAGAACCAGGGAGCGCGCATCAGCCGGCGGCGCTCGTGAGCGCGGGGACCGTGTGGCGTCACGGGAAACGGGAGCGCTGATGCCCGTTCCTTCACTGGCGTGAGAGGGACTCCCAGCACCGGGAGCACCGGGAGCGTCAAAGTCCAAATCCTAAATCCTGCTAACAGCACCGGCGCTGCTTCACCACAGGAGGCGCAGCCAGCACCTACTCCCCGCTCATCCAGCCCCCGCAGGACATTATTAAAGCGGCACTGAACAAATCCCTGAGGGGGAAAGGTCAGAGGTCAGGCGGAGAACAGGAACAGCTCCTGATATCTGAGCTTAGAGTGGCAGCTTTACGGGAGCTAACGGTAAAATTCTGAGCTTTGGTAATCTCTTATATTATCAACTCATAGATTTCAGCTTTAAAAACAAACATTTCAAAGAATTATGAGAAAAACAAACTGCAATATTCTCTGAGTCAAAGAAAAAGCTCCGAAATTAAAACTGTAAATTTACAGGAAAGAAAAAAAACAAAAACTAAATCATTTTAATGGTGACGAAGCTCCTCAAAAGGAATAATCTGAGATTGTTTTAAATTTATAACAAACTAATATTGTTTCTACATTTGCTGATTTTTTGCAAGAAAAACTTAAAGATAAAAAAAAAACGGATGAAAAAAATGATTCTTTGATACAATAAAAAATTCTGAGATTAAAGTTGTAAGCTGGCGTCATAAACTTCCCTAAAGTTTAATTTGTAAATTTACGAGGAAAAAAAAATTCTTTGGTGATTAAAGTAAATTTATAAGAAAACACCAAAATATTCTTTGACTTACAAACTTGCAATAAAACCTTCATAAATCTCAGTGACAAACATTAATATTCTTTCAGATCATAAAGTTATAGTTTTGCCATGAAAGCCTTTGAAATTCTCTCAGATTAAAGTTTTTAATTTCTGAAAATAAATAAATCAAACTGAGGTTTAAGTGCCCACGTTCAGGTTATTAAAATCAAAGTAAAACATTAAACGGAGGCAGGGACAAAAACTGGATTTACAAAGCTCGAGCCTGCAGAGAAGAATAAAAACTACCATCCTCTGACTTTAATCAAAAACCTCATCTGCACACACAGCGAGGGGAAGGCGTGGCACCGAGGTCACAGCAGACATCGAAGCGTTCGTTAACCTCGTCGTGTTGGGCAAAGAGCTCCGATCGAGCAGGAAATTCATTGGGAAAAACGCTCCGTAGACGAATGCTGACTGCACCGTTCACACTGAACACAAACAGCCAGATGCTGCCAGATGTTGGCGGCTGTTGCAGGGTTTCTGATTCGGCTGCCTTTCAGGTTTGCTACTCCCAACTGTGATTAATGTCAAATGAACTAAAGTGAAACTGCAGTTTGGAATTTAAGTCCATAAAAACAGTAAAATTTCCTTTTTGGAAGTTTCTGATCTAAAAGCAACTTTTCCTCATTCAGACGCCGTTTATCCTCTTAATAACGTGAGAACATTTATACGAGAACTTCCTTAAGTCACCTTTAAAGCCACGAGATGAAAAATGCCAGTGAAGGAACTTCAAGTTTAAAGACATCTTAAAAGGTACCCTGTGGAGTTTTTCCACCACTAGAGGCGCTGTAGAGCTTATACTTTAAACAGGAAGAACTCCTGCTTCCTGTTTCTTATGGGGCGTTCTTTAGTTATTCACTTAGCACGAGACAGCGGCAGCTTATTCTTTAACAGAGTTTTTCAGGCCTCGAGGACCCTCAGAGAACCCCACGGGGCACCTTCAGGGACACCACAGCAAACGNGGGGGGGGGGGGGCTGATTATTGACGTGACGGAGAGTTTTTAGTTTAACCTTAACGATCAGCAGAGGAGGGGTGAAACAAACACCTAAATTTGGAGCAGCCAGATGTGATTTTTAGATCCCATCACCCCAGTGTCAAACATACATGTGAACGCACCATTTTATTTTCCTCCCATAAGCTTTTCAAAATAAAAGTTTGATTTAAGTGAAGCAGTGATTTTAGCAGCAAGATGACGACCAATGAACACAAGGAGCTGTCAGGTGTCCTTAAAGGATGAGTGTTGATCTTCCAGCCTCGTCTCTTTTGGTATCATCTGGACTGCTGGAAGCACCGGTGGGGGG
>JASGAU010405418.1:15236-25508 GCA_030220045.1 Australoheros facetus
CTCTCGAGACCTTTAGCACCACAGCACACGGCATCAAAGCTGTGGTAAAGGCCAAGTATGTGGACATGGGAGTCTTCCTGTAGGAGGAACTCAGCAGGCTGTTTCCAGGTGTTCAGCAGTGTTATTGTGCACCTGGTCAGGTGTCTGGGCTCACTTTGGTACCTGCAGAGGGAGCTGAGGGACTGGACAAACGTACTGACTGTAACCAGCACCTGTCTGGATTACTGCTGTTTCATTTTGCTAATTTAGTGGTGTTCCCCCTGAGACCTCAGCTCTGTAAAGCCTGGAAACTACCACAAAGTGGTGCCTCCACCCTTTTTGCTGTGTTGGGTGGGGCGCTGTCCTGAGCTCATGTAGAAACCCAGCGGTTTGCAAAGCCCCGTTTCTGGAGCCTCGTGGTGGATCTGACTCCAACATGGCAGCAAATCAGTCAGAAAGGTAGACTCACCTGAAAGTAGACCCTGCTTCACTGTCTACTTTACTCTAAATAAGACCTAAATGAACACGTGATCAGGAAGACCTCAAAGGGTTTACTGAGGCTACAGATTGAGTGGAAAGCAGGTTTTATTTCCCTCACAGAGTTCAACAATCTCATGTTACACGAGTCGCCCCCTGCTGGCCAATAGAAAAACCACGTTTGACCGGAGGCCGTGTCCATCTCTTGATTTACAGTTCAGCCAAGCCATCAGTTTCCCATGCAGGGTAAGCTCGCCGCCATTTGTTCTGTCCATAGTGCGACCAGAACATTTGTTACCGTCTGTGATCAGTGACTGTTTAGAGTCGTCCTTTCAGCCCCCGTCTCAGTTTAGGACCAAAACACTCCCACAGCGAGGGAGGGAGCTGCAGCAGGGCCTGAATACCCTTCCTCTGGGGCTTCGAATAAAGCAAAGTTCTCCGTCTCCTGCTGCAGAGCAAACGGACGATATGAAGCTCACTGTGTGTCCGGAGACCTTAATGTCCACATGCTTTAGCCCATAATGTGTATTTGCTTTGATGAATTGAGCCTCCCGCTCGTTTAAAGCTCACCGCTGCTTCCAGTAAGATACCAGATCGTTTAAAGGTACCCCCCCCAAAATAAAAAAACTCTTCGAAGAGTTTAAAACCTAAAAAATGAGAAATACCAGCAGAATGTGAAGAAATAACTATGATGTTGTGTACCGAGCCGCAGTGATACGAACCCAAGTTCGATTTCTCTACAACCAGAAGGTTTTCACCCCAACCCGAGAAGCTGCCCCCTGCTGGTCATTAGAAAGACTGGAGGCTTTATAATGTAGGAAAACTGGATGCTACTGACCGACTGCACCTTTTGGCTCAAACTGGAGTGCAGCCCGTCCCCATTTTAGCTTCAGTTGATGTCTCTGCAGGACATCACGTCAGAGCCGCTGCTTCTTTACATCCTGCTCATAATTCTGGTTCATTTTTGAAGGTTTTAAACTCTTCAAACTCTCCGTTTGCAGGTCGAGCAACTTTAAGAAGAGAAGCGAGGCTGAGCTACATGTGAACGGTCCTTTAAAGAGTTTCCAGGACTGCTGTGAATGATCCTGTGTCTAGTTTCTCAGCACTGACCGCACAGTCAGCCAGACCTAAAGAGATTTAAATACAGCGTGAAGTCATGAGTGTTTACAGTTATATTATAAAACATACACACAGTAAAAGGATGAGACCCACAGAGAATATTTACATATAAACAAAGAAGTCCATCGCAGAGGTCTGCAGCCTGCACACTCAATGGCAGATATTCACTGTACATGTGTCCCACGGCTCCACGGCGCCTCCGCTGGCACGAGCGAGCGTGAGCGGAGGCCGAGGACTCGCCGCTCACGGCCTTTTTTTTTTGGTTACCGGCAGCGAGCTGAGGACGGCTCACGTCGCCGTCCGCTGAGAACCGAGCATCACTTTAAACCTGACACGCACACTCACACGCACACACTGAGAAATAACAGTCACGACCCCCCAAACCCGTCCCAACAGAAGATGTGCAGCAGAGGGAAGCACCCCCACAACAAAACACCATGCAGCACTCCTGTGTGTCGAACACAAACTGCTGTGAGGAGGGTCAGAGACACGGCCTAACTCTAGAAAAGAAGGATGAGAAGAAGAATGCACACATTGACCCTTGTGGTGATGACGGCGGGAGGGGCCTCGGGTTGGTTTTCTCCGTGTTTATCGGGAATAACGGCTCCCGCGGCGTCAGCCTCTCTGTCCCACGTTCGCCTCCTGTCCGGCACTCGTCTCCATCGGGTCTTCTTTGAAGTTTTCACAGTGCTCCATTACTTTGCTGAAAGAAGACGACAACCGCAGGTTAGATTTGTGTGTTTCCTGCTCACACACTGACACTAAAAGCTTCTCATCATCCTCTCTGCTAAAATCCAGGGAGGCCAGTTCTCCTGGCTGCTGCCCAGTCTCACCGGGCCATGTCCTTGGTCTCCGGATGCGAGCTCTCCAGCTCCAGAACTTTCTCCAGAAGACTCATTCCTCCTTCCTTTATCAGCAGAGGGCAGTACTTGCTCGCTGCAGAGTGGGACAAATGTATGAGATGTGAGACGACAGAGGACCGGCCCAAAGGTCGGAGGTAAAGCAGTGAAGGACAGAGCAGCACGGTGACGAGTGAGAGAGTAAAGGTTTCAAAGCAGCTCTGAAAACTGTCGGTGAAACTGTTCAGAGCAGCTTTGGAGAAGGTGAACGGCACCGCCGATACTCACGATAAACCGACACCAGGTTGTAAAGCGCCCACGTGGCCCAGTGCTGGCTGACGGGGGCGATGCTCTGAGGCAGCAGCCGCAGGATGGGCTCGAACGACCTGCGAGAGGAGCTTTGTTAATGAAGTCAGAGAGAGGAAAGGCCGCCAGCAGCGGTGAGCCTGAGTGACCCATCACCTGTAGTTGATGTTGCGCCGCGAGCTGACGTCCCAGCTCTGGATGGCCTCCCACATCTTCTCCATCACCAAGTCTCTACGCGGCTCCTCCATCTTCCAAACCTCAGGGCCGTCGAACATGATGTGCGAGAGCACGCCGCACGCGTTGTACGACACCTCGATCCCGTCGGCCTTACTGTCCAGCAGGTTACTGCAAAGAAAACGCAGAATCTGAGAGACGAGCCCAACGGCAGGGAGCAAAGGCGGACCGCCGGGATCTGCGGGTAATTCTGCTCCTGGTACCTGAACACGCTGATGAACTGCGGCGTGAGCAGCTGAGGTCTCAGCGCTTTGACCTCGGCCACGTTTCCCAGAAGGCCCAACATGTTACGGTGCAGCTCCTGTTTGTCCGGAAACTCCTGCAGAGAGATCGAACACACGGAATATTTAGGAATGACTGCATCGTTCTCTAAGATGATTCCAGTCACAGGACGATGTTCTGATGAGTGTTCATTAAGACCAAACTGGCAACATCAGAAGTGAAGCACCGCAGCAAACCAGGCTTCGCCTCTTCATCATCATCATCTTTATGCTTCCCAGAGCGACAGGTGCAGCCCGGACTCACCTGGAGGCACTCCAGGAAGAGGCTCATGCCCCGACAGTTGAGAAACATCTGGCAGTTGTCGGGCGTCTCGTCTGTGATGTTCCACAGAGCGCTCCAGGAGAACTCCATCACCTGGTCACACTGAGACACACACACACACACACACACACAACATCTGCTTTAAAATAAAGATAAAGGTTATTCTGAATTTGAACGATGATGATGATGATGACGGTCTGCTTCTTCCCTCCAACAGGAGGAAGTGACATCGTTTCAGAGCCGATTGTCTGCTTCTCAGTAAGATTACAACATCTGGATTTCAGGAGATTTGGAGCAGATGTGGAGCACGGACAGAGGAACAGCAGCTGTTACCTCATAACTCACGTTCGGGAATATAAAGAAAAGGTCAATGTTCTTTCAAAATAAAATACCCCACTTTGTTTCACTGATATTACAAAGGCAGCTCAGTGTAACAGCGTGGTCACGATTACTGATCCGGGCCACAGAGGATACAAAGGTTTGAATGATGGAGCAGGCTGCCGTGGAGCGGGAGCCGCCGTCCTGCGAGCCCCGCAGAGCTCGTTAACTTTACTCTGCAGCAGTGAGAGCGCCGGCCGGGCTCAGGCACTGCAGCCACAAATAAATCTGGAGGAGGAAGCAGGGAAACTCACCATTCTGTCCTGCAGTTTCTTCTGAATTAGATTCAGCATCGTCTGTGAAGGAGAAAAAATTATGAATAAGCTGCAGCTGATTTCAGACAAACGTGAGGAAATGGAGCAACGCTGCAGAGGAGCAACCCTGAGGCAACGCAGCAGCAGGCCTGAAGGATTCCCTCACTTCCAGGTTTGCTTTAAGTTATCATGAAATACAGAAAAATAAGGTGAGTGCCACAGATACGACACTGTGGTGAGCGTCATGGTATAAAATTACTGATTACAGAGTTCTTGTTCCAAACATGGCCAAAGAGCTGAGCTCTGATCTGAAATATCTGCACTGCTGTCATCGCATGCTCTCAGTGTGTTCACACAGCTTTCCTCTGGGTGCTCTGGTTTCCTGCCACACCAAAAATAAGCTCGTTAGGTAACAGCAGCTCCTGCCGCTGACCTTGACCAGCAGTAAGTAACAGGCCTGAGCTCTGTGCCGAGGCCGTTCCTGAATAACCAACACTCAGGAGGAGTTTATCATCAACTCAGAAGCTTCTTTTTTTTACCCTGACGAATCCCATCTTCCCCACGGCCTCCTTATGATGGTTGTCCACCTGGCAGACCAAAGCATTGCAGAGGTGCACGGCGATCCTCTGGATGGACTCGTCCTGCCGGGCCGGCTCCAGGATCTTCAGCAGCAGCTGGTTGACCCGGCTGTACTGGAACTCGAGCTCCTCGGGGATGCTGAAGTTGCACAGAGTCAAGCAGCAGTTCCTTTGGACCTGGGAGGAGACGAGAGCACACTGATTCACCAATCACATCAGAGAGGCCTGAAAGAGCAGGACTCTAAACATATAACGACTTCACTCTGCGTTTTTGATTTCAGTTGATTTCCTGGAAGATTAACAAGCTTTCAAAAAACGACCTGAACATTTTCCGACCCAGCTCCAACCTCCTGATTCTGCCTGAAGTTCTAGACACAGATCCTGGAGCAGCTGAAGGTTTCAGGGCTCTTCTGTTAGACCTTAACGTGGCTTTGGATCACACTGACCACAAAATTCTACCAAAATCTTAATAAAGATGGCATCTGAGGCACAAGCTGTGCCTGGTCTGTGGGGCTGATGCTGGACTTACAGTGACCTCCTGGTAGTGCTCCATCCCATTCAGCACCACCTGAATGACCTCCCGCCGTAACCGCACGCTCTGATCGCTGCGGTAATCCATGTTGGTCAGGTAGAAAAGAGCGGCGCTGCCCGTCACCTGGATGCTCTTATCGTATTTATGGCACTTCAGCGCTGCTATGACGAGCTGCAAAGAAGGACGACGCTTTCAGGAGAGGAATGAGAGGCAGATGTTCACAGGAAGTCATCGAGGAAGGACCTGAAGTCATACCTGCAGAGCGCGCAGCAGCTGGCTGCAATGTTGTATCCGGGCGATGTCGAACAGCTGATTAATGGCTCTGTGGGCCAGCTCGGGACGTAACTCGGTGTAAGCCTCGATAGCGTTCAGGACCTGGTCTTCATTCTTTGATCCAGCCACCTGAAGACGTCCAGAAACACAAAGATTCGATCAGTAAAACTTCAAAATAATCATGCAGCTTGGTTCGATCGCTCAGAGGAAGCTCAGGTTCAGGCACCTTATAGGCAGGGATGTGTGTCACATTACAGAGGGTGGTGTCGTACAAGCCCAGAAACTGCAGGGGCCTCTTCAGCTCCTGGAAGGGGTAGATGCTGCTCTTGCACGGTTCGATGCTAAAAGGAGAGAAAAGTGTGGCTCGTTAAGAATCTCGTTTATAATCTGAGGGTAAATTACGGGAGACTCGAGCCTCCGCTCATCGTCACCCACCTCGGACGCCCCATCGCTTCTTCAAAGTGTGGAACCGTGCAGTTGTCCAGCATGATGTGACCTGAGATGTCCAGAGACGCCAGGTGCACCAGACGCTGGACGATGGCCGTCAGGACTTTCTTGGTCATCTTAAATTTTGAGATCCGCCTGCTCTCCTGCGAGATGTCGAGATGCCTGAAGGAGGAGGAACTTCATCAGTAACTATTTGTCTTTCTATTTAAAGCCTGTCTAGTCTGACAGGTTTTACAGGCAGAAATATGATCTGAATGCTCTGCTGTCCCAAACATATTTGCTCTTCTAAGCAGACCTTCTCCACAGGCTCAGCTTGGTAATGTTTTTCCTTTTATTTCAGTCATTATTTATTTTCCACATAAATGTAGATGTAATGCCAGAGTTGACAGCAAGAAAGAAAAAAGAAAGAGGAGAAGAAATTAGAAAAAGAGCACAAGTAAAAACCACAACAGTTCATCACCTGCTGCACCAGTAAAAAAAGAAGGGGGGCAAATGGACACGCCCCCGATCTGCATCCAGAATTCCACCTCAGTGGTTCCACATGCACCCCCCTAATGTGGAGGAGCAGCAGCTCTGCTCTGAGCACCTCTCAAATGACCAGGCTCCTCGCCCCGGCTCTAGGGCTCTCCCTTCACAGGAAGCTCATTTCTTATTCAGATACCACCCACCGCACACGGGTGTAGGTGAGAATGGGAGCATTACTCGACTAATAAACCGACATCGTCACTTTCACACTTCGCTCTCTCCAGCTCTCACCACAACAGACCCAAACGGTCACCCTCAGATGGGAGGAAACTGGTGAGGCTGTTCAGGAACAACCCAGGAACCACCGAGGCTCGAGCCTGACCGGAAACAGCTGAAACACCAGCATCACCGCCCACAGTGAAGCCAGTTTTACATCTACATGGACTGAGGGTGCCGACCAAGAAAGACGCCCCTGCTCCAAAATAAACACCTTCGAGCTCGGCTGACAGCGACCGAGCTGTTCGGCCACAATGACAGCAGGTATAACCTAAGAGCACTGTGGCAGCTGTAAGCATGGTGGCGGTAACATCACGCTGTGGGGCTGTTTTGCTGTCACTGGTACGTCACACAAAGTGGATGGAATAATGAAGGAGGAGGACCAACACCAAACTCTGCAACTTCACCGAAAATCAGCAGCTAAACAGTTCGAAGTTGTTCCAACGGGACGATGATCCCAGCTTCTGGAACGGTCTTCCCAAAGCCCCGACCTCAGATGAACTTTACCAATGCTGCCAAGAAGAGGGATCAAATATCCATCCAAAATTATTCCAGAAGCTTGCTGAAGGCTACCAAAAGTGTCAGTTCGAGGTGCAACTCGCTCAGGGACATTGACCCAAATATTAGAGGGGGTACACCTTTGACCCTGAGTGGACCAAAGAAAACCCAAAATAAATTCAGACGTGGTTTTAAAGTCATTAAAGATGCAACATTCCAGCTAAAGCTAGAAACAGAACAAACAAATCATTTTACCATAAGATCCTCACGGTGAGCGTACGGTCTGACTTTGATCTCAGGCTCATCGTCTATCTGCGAGCCCATTTTCTAAAGATGTCCTTCAACTGCCGCCTTTTTCACAAGAGTCAGCACAGCAGATGGACCCCCGTGTTTGATCTGGCAGATTTCCATGCTGGATGCCCTTCCTGACGCTCCGAGGATTCAAATATGATTTTAACTCCTGTGACTGCAGCTTACGGCAGGAAGATGGTGTTCATGTGTTCTTTAGTCTGAACATATCACACCTATCAGAGTTTTCCAGACTCACTTTTATCCAGTGATGCTGATCTCAGGACTCGCTGGAGGAAAAGCCCAGACTGTCCTTCGAACTGTCACGGGCAGACTGAGCTTCAGCAGAGCTCACAGAGTTTACGTGGTCATCTCCTGTACTCATGAAGTTATCAGGGCTCAAATATGGAGGAAAAATAATCCTAAAAAGCACAAAGTGTTAATGTTTAATGGAAAAAAAACCTTACCTGAGATTAACGAGCTCCAAAACTGTGCTGATCAGCTCCTCAGATAGGTCCACATTGTAGAGAACAAGAGAGGCCAGCCTGTCCCTCCACTGGGTGAGGAAAGATGTCCCCAGTAACTGTACACTGGACAGATCTAGCGAGGTGAGCGACTTCAGGGGTTTGAGCAGCGTCTCGGGGTCCAGCTCCTTCGGCAGGCCGCCCAGGTTGAGCAGCCGGAGCCGGTTGAAGCCCTGGAAGTTAAAGTCGGTCTCTAAAGCTTGCCGAGAGGCGGGGCTCTCCTCCTCGTCATCGTCCGTGTCCTCGTTGCAGGCGAGCGGGGCGCCGCACTTCTTGTAGAAGATGTTGCTGCAGCCGAAGAGGCAGAGCGACACCAAGGTGTCGCGGAAGCAGGACAGCGCCTTCAGGCTGCGGGACGACAGGCTGTTGCAGTAGGTGAGGTGGAGCTCGATCAGGTCCTGCACACAGAGACGGTGATCAGTGAGGGTCACCGTCAGTGCTGTCAGACGGGGTTTCCCTGTTCACAGACATTTCAGCAGGGACTGCAGGTGTGAGCAGCTCAGGGCACAAACTGTGACACACACCCCCCAGCTTTGTCCCCCCTTTGATCATAATTTATAACATGAACATCATATTTTATCCAATTAGACTTGAGACTAGAGTCTGACATCATACCCTCATCAGGAATGTCTTTACTGAGGTCAAAGGTCAAGTGACAGACAGGATCACTTCCTCACAGATATGCACTAACGTAGCTAACGCTCCTCAGACACCGCAGCAGAGCTGAACATGGTTTTCTGCTGTTTTCAGTCATTTTATATTTAACGGCCGTCCTTCCAGGGCCATCGTGCACAGTAACGTCCTGACCTACGTTCCTGTGCACGATGATACAGCAGCAACAACACCGAGCAAACACCGTAAAAATGACTGAATCTGATTGGCTGTGATGTTTTTAAACCAGGCTCAAACAGCACCTAACAATTTAATACCTACAGCACATTTTCAAGGACTTTTAGACCTTATTTTGCTTTTAATTTGAGACTTTTGGATGACCTGCAGGATCCTGCAGCAGCTTCTGCATCAGCTGACGGCTGCATGTAAACACAAACAATTACAGAACTCCCTCGATGAGTAACAACAACACATCCCTGCAGCAGTTAATGTGCCCCGGACTGAGTCCTGAATCCATGCACAGTAACACTGAGAGCACAACTGCACTCTCAGAGCTCATCCATCTCAGTGTGTTTAATGTTTTGGCTGCTGTAATGCAGGAATTTATGGATAAATAAAGTCTCTCTGACTCCATCTTATCCAGGGTTTTTTTTCTTGTCCCTTATAAAGTTATTTAAACCAGTTTTGTGAGATCCACAGGTTGAGTACCTGGGCCTCCCCATCAGCTTTTACAACTGAAGAAACCTGCTGGATGAGAACCTGCAAGAAGCCCAGCTGCCTCCCACCTGTTTTTTGATGGCCTCCAGGTCTCTGTCCTGTACAAAGTCCTCTCTGAGCTGCACCCGGGTCAGTCTGGTGCTTCGGGGGTCAGAGAAGAGCTGGAAGAAGCTCTCCTCTGGTTCAAAGTTGCTGTCTGTGTGGACCAGCTCCATGTATCTGTAAGAAACTACAGTTAAAAGCCTCTTCCACACACGGACTCTCTGCGCGACAGGCTGACCCTTCAGACGGTCACTCACGTGTTCACCAGCTTGTCACAGATCTCGCTGGGGAGGAAGATGTCCGAGCGCAGGCACAGCTTGTTCCTGAAGCCCTGGTAGCACATGGTCTTCCTCAGGTTCCTCAGGCAGAAGACGGTCGCCAGAGTCATGAGGCTGTCGGGGTTGTCTCCTGCTTTGGCTGCCATGTTCGCCTCTTCTTCTCCGGCTCAGATCCAGACGGGGCAGTGCAGGGGACCTGTGAGGATAGAGGGTGCAGCACTGCTATGAAAGAAAAGAAAAACAGTTCCCTTTGTAACCCCTTAAACCAGAGAACAGTGTTTGATTTTCCCCCCAAATTTACTCAGTGACAGCTTTAATA
The DNA here is from genome assembly GCA_030220045.1 of Australoheros facetus. Lineage (NCBI taxonomy): Eukaryota > Metazoa > Chordata > Actinopteri > Cichliformes > Cichlidae > Australoheros > Australoheros facetus. Next base: position 25,215 of record JASGAU010405418.1, read on the forward strand.
CACAGACCAGCCCAAAGGTTGAGATTCGACTCAGTCACTGAGTTATCTGAACTATTTCCACCCACATTCATCTTACACGCAGCAGCCAATCAGGGATCCTTAGCAACTAACTTTAGCTTCTTTTTTTTTTTTAAATGATGCTCAAGGTTTAACCTTTGGGGGACGACCTGTCTCTCTCCCCTCAGCCCCCCCCCCTCAGCAGATGACCCCCCCTCCCTGAGCCTGGTTCTGCTGGAGGTTTCTTCCTGTTAAAAGAGAGTTTTTCCTTCCCACTGTCACCAAGTGCTGCTCATA
>JASGAU010405419.1:0-20236 GCA_030220045.1 Australoheros facetus
GCGTTTTCAAATCACCCCGGTTTCAAGCGTTTACACGAAAACGCAAGCCGGTGCGTTTCTGAAACGCTCCACTCTGGACCCCGTTTCCGAAACACATCGTTTTCACTCTGTTGTCGTGTAAACGCAAGGGCGAAACGCATCAAAACGACACCGTTTTCGTGTAAACGCAAGGGCGAAACGCATCAAAACGACGCCGTTTCAAAATGAAAACAGACTCGTGTAAACGGCACCCTATATAACATAAACGACTCCTAAACCAGGTACCAGGGGCACCTGATGGAGTCTAACTAACAAAGCTCTCGAAGGCTGTACGGGGACCGAATAGCCTGCGACGGCCGGCTCGATTCGACTAATCAGACCACACGTGTGAACTTTCAGCTCACCCGATGTGCTTCCAGCCTCCTCAAAGTCGATGTTTCCGAGGTGCAGCACGCCGGCCACCACCCTGAACAGATCCAGCTTCTCCGTGTCGTCCAGGCCGATCTTCTTCATGGCCACGCACATCCTGGTGAAGTCGCCGTGGTCGTCCAGCAGCGGGTCCTTCAACGGGCCCGACTTCATGTGCTGAGGAACCAGGAGAGAGAAAGTTACTGACATTTACACTCTGATAAATCTCCTTCATCCTTATTCATCCTTATTCACATCCTTCTCCTTCAAACAGCCCGGGGTCTACTTCATTTCTTCACCTTTACCTAAACTTTCCCTCCAAACAGTTTATGGTCTCAGTTATTTCTGCCTGTTCTCCTCTGTGTAACACAACTTCTTGGTTTTATTTGAAAGAACAAAAGAATCACAACTTTATCAGGAATCAGAGACCTGAATCTTCAAATCATCGCTGACGCCATCATCCTAATTTTAATTTGAATCTGAACGTCGTTTATCCGCAGAGACTCTGTGCAGCGCATCCATCACCCTGTTTATCGCCGACTGTGATGCACAGAAGAACTGCAAAAAGCAGCGTAAGCAGCGAAAGAGAAATCAGCAGGAAGACACACACCTGAAAAACCCACTCAGGAATGTCACAGTGTGACGTAACCGCAGGCTGACCCACCGACGCTGGTGCCCGGGATGGAGGATTAAGTGGGAAACTAATTCTTTTGCTTAGCTGGTGCCACTTTTTTCAAATCAGGTTCTCTCCGGATTTTTCTGTATGTTTTTTTCACTGAAGCTCATCCAATCGAATCAACAGCTGGCAGGGAGCGATCCTGCCAACATCAGTCGGTCTAACCGGTATTTATTTATACATCGGGAGCATCGGGAGCATTTCTCCCTCACAGTGCCTGATAATCCGTCCTCGCACGGAAACCCAAACCTGCAGGAGCAGCCGGCCAACAACGATTCGGCCCATCTTTGGCTGAGTGCGCGGAGAGCACCGGCTTTGGAAAGTAACTTAGTACATTTACTCGCGTACTTCGATGAAGTTTCCTTTTAATGTACTTTCAGTACTACACTGTCCTCTGTTTGAAATTCAAATGACTAATATAAGGTGCTGTGTTATAATAGATCAACTACTCAGCAGAATGTAAGTGACTAATTAATGTGTATTAATGTTAATCTTGGGGCTGGAGATGATTTTAATCAGAAATTATGATCCAGTAAAACACGCATTTGATTCTGTACAATGAGTCAAATTTTAGCACTTTAAGCAGGATTGTGACTTTTACCTGAGTAAATAGTTTAAACACTTATTCTGCATAAAACTCTTCTGCACTCGAGCCTGGAAATCATTTTCTACACGTCTTCGTGTCTGATGAAGTTTCGGACTTCCTGCAGGTTCTGCATTAAACCTGCAGTCTGTCTGACGGCCAGCAGAGGGCGACTGTTGCAAAAGGAAGCCTGAGTGCATCGAAGTCGCACGTGTTACTTTCTCTGAACACCTTCCTGATGGGTTTATGGTCACTAGTTCAAAGTCATATTAAACAACAACATAATGTTGTAAATAATGATACAGCTGATTGTGACGCCTGGCTCCGGATGCCTTTATTATCACAGCCGTCGGGGCTCCAGCTGGAAGTGTCCATAACGCCGTGTAATCGTGGCTTAAAGCCGGCGTCATAAGAGAGGCCACCAGTCATCACCGGGGGATATCTGCGAGTGCACGTGGGGGTGAGGAGAGCTCAGTCAGCTGGCAGCAGGCTCTGATACTGTGGGAGACCTGCATGGTAAATGCTGGGTACCGGTCACACTCCTCCAAAATGAGACCAGGTCAGAGATCCTGAACAATCCAGGCCTCAGACGGCTTCAGGCAGCAGACAATAATCATTAATCAGGTTCACCTCTGACATGTTGTGAGCTGTATTTCTTCTAGACGGATCCTACTGTCATTCTCGGCTCCAGCTGAGCTAAAGAGGGAGTGAGTTTGAGCTTTTAGGAAGGTCTGCAGATCAACAATAAGCAGACTTGGCAATAAAAAGCTTCTAAGCTGTGGTTTAAACCTGAAATGTAAATATGCATTTAACAGTGGGCTGTTCCAGTCTCTAAAAGGAGCCAGCACGTTGCTAAAAAAAAAAAAAAAAAACAGGAAGTGGATGCGAATGATTTGTTAAGGTGTGAATACGCCACTGTGACATCCTGAAATACACAAAAACACTCAGGCTGATAGACATTTTCTCCACAGCAAAGTCAGAAAGAGTTCAAAACACTGCAGAGGTGAAGAAATCAGCATGCAAGTCAGAGGAGAGGCGACGACGGTTCCCACACAGCCAAAAGCAGAGAGGAGAAAACCCATCACCTGGTCATCCTGCGTGATACGAGCCGCCGCCGCAGCCAGGAGACATGCAGCAGTCATTTATCAGAGATTACAATAATCCGGGAATAATCCTTTTAAGCATTTGTTTTCATAAACCTGAAGCACCAGGCGGGAGGGGCAAAGCTCGAGTTTCCCCAACATTTGATCTTCGAGGTCCCCTCAGAGTTAAAGCGGGATATTCCTCAGTGATCCGGGATTTCGGCACATATTACCCGAGCCGCCCCCGCCGCACACTCCTCCTCCCACAGCTCAGCTTAAGGCACAAAAGCTGCAGATTGTCTGCAAATACTTTTTTTGACGCCAGTCTCTGAGGAAGTCATGAAATAAAGCAAGAGGACATGGAAAACTAACTTTTTCATTTCCCAGGACAACTTTCTTCCTTTGTGTGCTTCCTGGATATTAAACACACCTCCCACTCCCGACACTTCCAGGTAATTGTGTTTCCCCGGCTTACAACAAAAGGACCTGAAATAAATGTGTTGCCTTTGTCCCGGCAACCTGTTTGTTTTTTGTTCTGCCAAAAAGGTTTAATTTTGCTATTTTTTTAAAGTCTCCACAGTTCGACATCTGCTCAGCCTCACGCTGACGTGAAGAAAGAGCAGAGCCGCCTAAAGCCGTGTTTCATTTATTCTGGAGACACACATCACGAAATCGACATGTCAGAGTTGTTACTTTGTATCTGTTGTTGTGCTGTTTTGTTCACTTTGTCAAACTCAGATCAGCGGCTTCCACAAAGCGGCACGAGCGCTGCTTTGGGACTTCCCATGATGCACTGAGCATTTCCTGTGCTTATGTCACAGCTACATCACTGACTTTGTATTTCACCTCCTGTAGTTTTTTCTCTCTTCCTCCTCACCCTCCTTGCTCCTTTTCTTCCTGTTAAAAGGAAGTTCTTCCTCCCCACAGTCGCCAGCTGCTGCTCACGGGGATCATCTGATTCTTGTGGGTTTCTCCACTGATGTAGGCTCTTTACTTTCCTATATGAAGCATCTTGAGACGACTGCTACTCTGAACAGCTGCTACACAAGGCTTTTGCTGCATAAAAAAAAAAAAAAAAAAAGTCCCTAACCAAAAGATAATTTGCCCTAAAAGTAACATCACCAAGTAAAGGCCTGGTATATTAATAAAGTTAAACTGAAGACACACATCATGGTTTAATGTAGAGGACGGTTTTGTGCAGACGTGTTTTAGATTGTAAACCGTCTCATTGTAGGAGGATTTATATAAAGGCTGTTCTGTATATTAAGGCTCGGCTCTCCTTCGGCTCATTTGATGGTCGTTGGTATTTAACTTTTCCTCTGGACTCACGCTGTTCACCCAGAAAGCTGTACGCTTTAAATCTACAGTCTATCACCAGGGAGAGCACTAAAGTAATCTCACACTCCTGCTGCTTCAGCTTCACAGCTCCCACTTCAATTAAAAGCATATTTCGGCTTTTAGTTTTAAAGGTTGGGCTCAGCAGATCAGCGAGAAGCTCCCAGTTCTTCTAACTGTAACTACGACTATAAAGCTTCAAGATAAAAAGACTGAAACAATCGTTTTAACCACCATCTTCAGCAGAGCTTCAATATACTGTCCATGCTGTACTTAATGGCTGCAATAATTAATACCGATGCACTGCAGGGGAAGCCGTATACAGTAATGGAACACTTGTGCATAATTAATCAAAAGCCATAAGCAACACAAAGAGCTCGTTTCACACGATGAGCTTTTCTTATTAATGCGGTACTTTAAATGTCCTGTGCTGTTCGAAGCACTCAGTCTGGCTACTAATTAAAATGTTTGCTGTTTATATATGAAGCATCTGAATGTGAGGAGATTATATAAGCAGAGCTGGTTTGCAATGAGGAGTTTCAGGCTGGAAGCATTACACAACAGCACTAATGAATTATGGGAGAGGGTCGCTGTGAGGATTATCTGCTGCTCGGGCTCAGAGCAGGCCCTCATAATGAAGCGCACACAATCAAATGCACCTCGCAGGTTTAAAGGTAGTGCGGCTAATATCCAGCCACATTGGACTGAGGCAGGCAGACAACCCGCTGGTGTTCAAACAGCATCAGAATGGGGAAGAAAGGCGGTCTGAGAGACTTTAAACGTGGCGTGGTGGTCGGTGTCAGACGGGCTGGTCTCTGCTGATCTGCTGGGATTTCTCCCACACAGCCATCTCTGCGGTTTACAGAGGACAACAGAAAACCAGAGGTCAAAGGTCAGAGGAGAATGGCCAGACCACTTTGAGCTGATCCAAAGCCAAAAGTAACTCAAATAAGGGCTCATTACAACCGAGGTATGAAGGAGAGCGTCTCAGAGTGCGCGACACATCGCGTTTTGAAGCAGCAGAAGACCGCACTCCTGTCAGCCAAGAGCAGGAAACAGACTCACAGAATCAGACGACAGAAGACCGAAACACTTTTTCTGGTCTGAAGAGTCGATTTCTGCTGCAACATCGGGACGGATGGCACGGATCCATCCTGCTTTCAGGCTGCTGCTGGTGTGTGACGCTGTGGAGGAGATTTGTTTTTGGGCCCTTTAGCACCAACCGAGCATCATTCAAACACCACAGCCTCCCCGAGTATTGTTGCTGACCACGTCCATCCCTTCGTAGCCATCTTCTGCCAGCAGGATAACGCACCACGTCCCAAAGCTCACATCATCTCAGACTGAACTCAAATGGCCTCCACAGTCACAGATCTCAGCCCACTAAAGCACCTTTGGGAGATTCACATCAGCAGCTGTGAGAACCGTTTCCAGCAGCTATGACGAAATGTGTTACGATTTTTTGGGTAAAGAGATTTATATATATATCGAGCTTTTGCCTATTTTTTTGAAACTATTGTGAAGCTACAGCTGTCACGGTCTTCCCTGGTTAGAGGCACCTGGTCTGAGATGTTTCTGCTCATAATTCTTCACTAACGTGATAGAAATCCAAGCCTGTGTGAAAGTCCAGTTAGAGCAGGTCAAGCTGAGCTGGTGGGAGGAACTTTTACTGCATCGGGACCAACGGTGATAAAAGGCCTCGTGTTAAAACAGCAGTTAGTTTATTTTTCTGTAATTACTGCGTGCTCAGTACACTTAAAACCACCGCCGGCTGCAGCTTCATCTCAGCGTTTCTGCTGCACCCCGAAGCCTTTTACTGTCACTCAGCAAAGACCTGGCTGACCACCACCCCCCCACACACAACTACACTTTTTCACACACTGACAATTAAGTTCAACGTCGGCTCTTTTTTTTTTTTTTAGAAAAGCTCCCGCTGGACAAAGAGCATCAGAGATAAGAGAGGCTTTAAATGCCGTCCTGCTCGCTCAGACAGTGACGGTGAGGAGGAGACGGGAGCTGGAAGGCATCACGGTCCGAATGAAACCGCTGAGTCAGGGTTCCCGAGGAGCTTGCAAAGCGACCGTTTCCTTTCTTACACACAGCCCCCCCCGGGGGGGTGCGCATTCTAAGACTGAGAATCAAACTCACACAAATTTACTGCAGCTACACAAGTATACACAAGGATATCTGCTGTATTAAAAGAGAAAAGGAGAAAACTCAATTTAATAACTGATTCCTGGAAAATTTCAGAACATTAACTGTTGAGATTTAATATGGAAACCTTCTGTTTATGAGGGGCAGCCAATCAGAGGAAAGCTGACTTAAAGGGGGCGGAGCTAAAACACCTCAGCGAGGGGCTGCACCGAGGGTGATGTAAATAAGGATTATTCTGAACTTTGAATCATGCAGAGCTGCTCTAGTAAAGTCCAAGAACAGAAATATGAGGATCCTTTAATATTGTAATATCATAATAATGACAACAACACAGCACCTTATGAGGACTGAGGATGCAGCCTCACGTTATGCAGAAATATTTCTAACTTTCTCCGATTATTGCGTGGCCCACGGTGCAGGAGCAGACTGTGTGGTGTACTGTACCTCGGGGCTCTTGCGATTCTGCAGGATCTGTTTGTCTGTGTCTTTGGTAGCGAAGAAGCGAGTGCATCCTCTGTTCAGGTACTGCAAGGCAACGAGAAACAAGAAAGAGAAACATGAGCAAAACATTATTCCCGTCCTTTTTCTCCTTACAGAACAAGCTACAAAACAACGTGTTTGCACCTACACCTGGCCATGGGCGGGACTACTGCAAAATCCCTGCAGGTTCATCTGCCATCATTTCCTTCTGCTACGAAGCTCACACTCAGTCCTCGAACCTACGTTCCTGTAACTGTAACACAGTCTCGGCTTCCAGGGACAAAATGTTTTTTGACTCACGCTCAGCAGACAAAGATGATCTTAGGAGTCAAGAGCCTTGATATCTACAAATAGCAGATAAGGATCCAGAAACACTTTGCGGTATCAGGACATCAAACATCGAAGGCTTTTTATCCTGGCGGCTCGGAGCAGCTGGGATTTTATCTGCTGTTTGCAGTCTTTAAGTTCGTTTTTGGTTTGTTGTGTCAGATTTAAAAATCCTGATCGGTTTACTGTTTCCCTGCACTGCAAAACACTCTGAGCACAAATTAAGTTCTTTATTACTGTTTTTAGCACATTAATAGAAATATTCAACCTCAATCAATATTTAACACACGAGGGTGTCAACAGACAGTCTGAACCCAGCGAAGCCCCCGGGGTGACTTTATCATATCGTAATTCAATCAAACTTAACAACAGAAAATGTTTTTGTACTCTTTGATGAGGCATTTACTATTATTTATTAAAGATTTAGCATTTTAATTCTCACAACTATGCGAGTGTGTGCGCTGGCTGCTGCACGCCGGCTCCAGCTGTTCAGGATTCACCTCCATAACTGCGTTTGCTCTGAAAGCAGCTCCACTCTCCTGACCATCGCTTCTGCAGCAGTCCTAATGCTTCCTCTGAGCTGGCCCCGCCTCCCTCTCTCTGCAGAGAAACCCGATAATGACGACTCCGACGCTCACCTCCCAGGTGTCTCGTGGAGAGGGGGGGGGGCGGATTCAAGCCGGGGCTTATCTCGTTTGGAGAGGCGAGCTCTCCTTCGGCCGAACAGATGAGCATAAACAAAGCCGTTACCGCAGGGAGGACCGCGCGCTTTCCTGAAGGTTTCTCCACATTTCATTCTGCCTCCCTCGCGTCCTTCTTCCTCAGTTCCTTCCATCCTCGTCCCCGTATGTCTCCTTTTCATTCGTTCATACTCGTCTTACTGCGTATGGTTGTCCATTTGATTCCTTCTCTTCATTATTCTCTCTGTTTTGTTTTTTGTTCCTTATTTCCTTCCTCAGCTCCTTCTTTCTTTTCTCCTCTATTTCTGTGGTTCCTTATGTCCTTCCTTCTTTCTACCCTCCATTTCTGTCTCCTTCCTTCCTTCTTCCCATTTTTAATTTTTCCTTCCTTTCCTTCATTGTGTCCTTGTCCTTCCATCTTTCCTCCACTGATTCCTTATTTCCTTAATTCCTTATTTCCTTATTTCCATGTTTGTTTCCTCTTCTATTTCTTTGCTTCCTTCTTTCCACCCTTCTATCTTCATTTCTTTTAACCTCCATTTGTTTCCTTCCTTCCTTCTTAATAATCTTTCTGCCTTTTGATGATTTGTGTTTCCTTACTTCCTCTTCTTTCCACCTTTTCTACCATCCTTCCTTCTGCCCTTTCTTCTTCCAGTGTCCTTTCTTGGTGTTTCTTTACGCCCCTCTTTTGTCACGCTAACAGAGGACATTAACTTCATTTTCTCTTTGGTATTTAATCCACTGAATGCACCTTTTCATACTAGTGTTTCTTTTGTTAAAAGCCAGGATAGAACTGAGTAAAGTTTATAGGCAAATAGAAAATACTTTTTCAAAATAAAAGTTTTTGAAACATTAGAACAGTAACAAAACAATTTTCCCCATACATTGTGATTAAAACCTTTTTTTTTCTCCCAGGTAGAGCGTTCAGAAAGTATAATACAAAAATGTGATAAAAATTATATCCCTTCATTCACTCATTTTCTGGGGTTTTTTTCTTAAATAAACAAGCTGTACAAAATTATCACTCCACAACGTTATAAAACATTTACCCTACTTCTGGTCCTTTAAGTCGATTTTTTGACATTTTGCTAGCTCCTCTTAATTGGAGGGGAAATCGAAATGTCAGAGGTCCACATTGTCTTATATTTTTGACATCAAATCACAGGCCGGAAGTAGGGGGCGGGGCCAGAAGTGTCCCGCAGGCCGGGAGTGCCTTTCCCCCAAGTAAAATATGTTACGTGTCACGTGACAGTATAAGGTCAAACCGTGCGGGAAGGGGAGGAGCAAAGAGTGCCTGCTCTGTGCTGTGACCGGAGCGGCACTTAAACAGACGTCAGCTCGCATCTTTGATGAAACCGCAGCGCGGCATACAGGAGAGAAACTGAAGCTAAAGTATCGATCTCACTACACCGATATTGATCAATATCAGCACTGGTGTCGATATTTGGATCGATCCGGACACCACTGCCGCACACCCCTCAGCTCTGCCTGAGCTCGGAGAGTTCGTCACGGTTGTCGAGCTCGATACTTGAGAACTGTGGGAATATTTTTTAACTGTGGGAAAACTGCAGCCGTATGAAGCCATTAGAAGCTGCAGTAATGAAAGCTGGAGGCCGCGCCGACGTCGGCACTTTGAGACCCGAAAATGACGCAGGTTAGAATAAAATATTGAATTTAAGAGCTGCCAATAAAAGGACTACCTCTGAAAAAAGAAAGTACATCTTCTTCTCTTCCAAAATAAATGAGGATGAAGATGAGTCAGCTCCTCTCAGGTAAACCAAAAGAAAGCAAATCCATCACCTACTTTTTTTTTATAAACTTGCTGTTATGATTCTTTTACATATTTGGTTATGTGCTGAGAAATCACCTGTTTTCTGTACCTGTCAGCTCTTCCACAGATTCAGTGTTCAGGCCACAGGACCAGAGATCAACACTCGCCCTCCACGTTCCTCTGAGCTGCAGCGGCAATGCAGCAGCCATTACGGCTGCATTAGCCTCTGACTGCAGCCCTCACTGTGGAGCTGCAGGCGAAAACAAACCTCATGGCAGACGCAGCCATCTGATCCCCCCTCTCTACGCTCTCCGTCCACCGCTGACGGCGGCCTTTAATGAAGATGAGCTGACAAAGATGGACGCCGCTGCCCTCTGGGGTTCAAACACAGGTAAAGCAGGCTGAACTTCTCCGGTTTTTTGGATCCCTTCAAACAGACGTCCCAGGACCGAGTCCCACTGAGACCAGACCACAGATTTGAAGCCGGCCTATTCTGGTTTTCTCTTGTTTTCTGTTATTAGTATACTGCTGCAGTGACAGCAGCTTATATTAAACACAATGTGTGTACAAGTAAACCCTGCGAACCAAAAGGCTTCAGACTGCTTTAAACACTCTCGAATCTGTATGACATCACAGGGGATAACCTCTGTGTGAGGGGTAGCCAGTCAGAGGAGAGCTAGCTTAAAGGGGGAGGAGCTACATCAGCTTGTTTCAGACAGAGGATGAACTGCACTAAGATAATCAGGCAGAGATATAAAACTATGGATCTGGAAATGAGCAGACCGCACCTGTAAAAGTGGATCCTGTTAAGCACGGCCTGCAGGACGGCCAGGCTGCGAGCTAATAAGACTTTTATTGTGAACGACGTCTTCACCTCTTGACGTTGGGTTTTGTTCTCGTGACAGAAACTCGGCTGAGGGTGGGCGCGTTGAGCCCGTTCTCTGGACTCGTCCCTCCAGACTGTAGCTACTCGGGCCGAGGTGGAGGGTTAGCCACCGTCAGCTGACGTTTCCTCCAGCTGTTTGATATCCGCTCCGGTGCTGTGCCGACCGCCGAAATACAACGATCATTTTATCCACGGTTTCTCGTATTCTGGGCAGGAATTAATCCCAGAGGATTTTACTCACGTCTGCTGCTTTCACACACCGCTGACTGAAGACTTTTGAAATCTTACGGACTCGGTCCGTTAGAGGCCGAACACACAAACGTGGACACACTTGTGTTGCCTAGCAGCCGGGCCTCTGTGCGACACTGAAATCTGCGATGTCGCTGTTTCCGATCTGATCTCACAGGTCACCTCGTGTCTCACTCTCGTGCTCCTCTCATAACTCCGAGTCTCGAACCTGAAACCGAGTCCTGGTTGAACGGTGCCGCCCGAGCACTCGGACAGGTGAAGAAAAGCCGAATGAGAGGAAGAAGATAAATGTCTCAGAGCAGCTGGGACTGTGTCTGACAGCTGTCACAGGCCTGTGTTATTAACTCTAATCCTCTCGTCTAAATCAATGTGTGAGAACTTGACTGAACTTCTTTGATAGGATTGCTGATATCAGGTCTCATATTATCCCTCCCGTCTCTGACCCATCTGCTCTCATCTGCTCTCACTCTGCTGCTTCTGACCACTTCCAGTCTTTTTCACTGCTGAGTGAAGTACTCATCTCATCTACTGAAGGATGTTTTTGACCTTTTTAGATCGAGACGGCATTACTGAAGCATTTCAGTCTGAGAGTGTGCTTTTAAGAGCTTTACACGACCTCTTAACTACGACTGACTCAGGATATTCTGCCATTAAGTTCGATGAGACCTCAGCGCTGCCTTCGATAGATCGTGGCGTCCTGATCTCTCGGCTGGAGCACTTTGTTAAAATCAAAGGGAGTGCAGTGAATGCTTTAAATCTAATTTATCCAGCAGAGGTTTTACAGTTAGGCTGGGGGACGCACCCTCAAAAAGCCTGCTCTCATGTGGGGTTCCTCAGGGCTCCATTATTGGCCCAGTCTTTTTTTTTTTTTTTGGTTTATAAAAACACGGCCTCTCTCGATGACTCGCAGATTTACCTGCCACTGAGGCGTAAATCGATGAGTCCTCTGAAGGCCTCGCTGGATCGTGTGGAGGGTATTAAGACGTGGATGGTTTTAAATGTTCTCAACTGAAATGAACAGAGGTCACTGTATTTGCTGCTCCTGACCTCTACAACCTCGGCCCCTTAAGGATTTATTTTTTTAAAAAGCCTTGGAGTGATTTTTGACAAGCATGTTAAAGCTGTCAGTAAAACTAGCTTCTTTCACCTCCGGCTACTCGCAAAGGTGATTAAACTGGCACTCGCAACTGAGACCAATTGTCCCCCATATCAGCGTCCCTACAGGCAGGTTTCAAACGGACTTTAAGATTTGATTATCTGTTTTTTAACTCGTTGCATTTGACGCCTTTTTTTCGTCTCTGATCTTTGAAGTTTGCACTTTTCTCCAGATCACGGTTGCTGCTCGCTGTCCTGAGGTCCGAAGCACTGATCGGGCCTCCAAAACGTTTGACTCAGGCTCTCTCCTCACGTTTAAACACTTCATCTTAATTGATTATTTCAGACGTACAGCACTTTGGTCGGCAGCTGCTGTTTTTAAATGTGCTAAAGAAATAAACCTGAATTGAAAACCCATCCAAATCCTTCAGGTTTGAGACAGAAATGTGTCAGTTCACAGAGTCATGATACTCCACCTACTGCTCGTTTTTTTATTTAAAACTAGCAACTGCAGCCAGAACAGTGCATGTGTTTCCTGTGCTCTGCAGCACTGCTTCGGTGCGAGAGGACCGCCTTCTTCTGAATATAATAAAAGGCACTCTTGTCCAGAAATTACGACCTGATTAATGGGAAAAAAGACTGTTTCCTTTTCTACAGACACACAGCCAGTCCCTGCAGATGAGAGGCTCGTGTTTTCCTGAGAGCATGCAGAAAGTCCTCACGTGCAGTTCCACTGGTGTCCACACGAGGCTCTAAAGGCGAGTGTGCGGCTCCACAAAAACAACACTGCGGCGTCCAAAAGCCGAACAGTGAGGCGGGAGAGTCGTGGGCTCCCTCCAGCTTTCATATAAAGATGATTTCTGCAGCACATGTGAGGAGTCTGGGTGGTGGATTCATATTTAGGGTAATTATGTGGACAAGAACGGCGCTCTGTGGCTCAGGCTTTGATATACAGGCTGTGACTAAGAAGACCAATTCCATCCATCATGTCTGCGATCAGTCCCCCGCCCATCATCCAGCACCTGTTTGACTGACCTGTGTGGGTTCATGAAGCATCAGGAGGATAAAAATCTTAATCTCTGTACCCTGAACGTGTCCGGAGAGCTGAGGTGAAACTTCTGCCGGATGTCGTCGGGCGCTCCGGCACACAGCCGGTAGAAGATGTGGTAGTTCCTCTCCTCGGGGCCCTGTCTGCAGATCCTCGACTTCTCCAGCAGGTAGTGCGACACGAACCCGCCCACGACGGCGTTCTGGGGAGAAAGAGCGGGAAAAACAAAAGAAAAACATTTTAACATCTTCAATTCAGGATTTATGACATCTGTCAGCCCGTTTCATCCTCATATCCTGTTATTATAATAAATGGCACAGTGAATTAAATGGAAATTAAACCTTAAATATCATGAATCTAGTTTATTCTATTAGTTTAAAGAAGAAAAATGCAGATAATAAGAGCTGGAAATAAAGAGAAAACATGATTTATAGAGCATATAAAGGACTGCAGAGATGAACGATCATAACTGCTGTATGTGAGGCCTCATTACTGACTGTTGTGTCTGAGACGATGGAGTGTGAACTGTGTTCATTCGTGAATGCACACAAACAGATCAGGGTGGATCAGCGCCTCTATTAGGCTTTATTTTTAATTCATAACTTGTCTGCAGAGGCTCATCTGTGGCCTTATGAAACATAACCGAGAGCACCTTCTCATTGAAGTGGATCTCCACGAACTTCCCGAAGCGACTGCTGTTGTTGTTCCGGACAGTTTTCGCGTTTCCGAAGGCCTCCAGCAACGGGTTCGCTGCGGGATTCGCAGAGGAAAGAGTCGAGTTTAACCCGACGTTCCAACGGGAATTTGATAAGAACAGAAGAAGCAACCTTACCTTCGACGATCCTCTCGTCTATGTCCTGACCTGTTCCATACGAGGTTGTCAGGTATCTGCAAGCACAGCAGGTTTCCATCAAAGATCCTTCATCAGGACCACCGTCCTCATCTTCATCACCTCATTAATTCATGCTGCTTTTGTCATTTTAACGTGAGCTTCCATCTAAAGCTGTGTTTCTCAGACTTCAGGGTGTTTAAAATAATTAAACATTAAAGTTTGTTCCATACAAAAAATGTAATTTTGTTGATCTACATTTCATTTATAATACAAATGCCGTCAAACCTCACAGAGGAATAAAGCTACAGATTCAGTCAGGTTCGCTCGGAGAAGGAAGTCTGCTTCCGAGATTTAAGGACAAAATTCCAGAAAATGGATTTTGGATGATGGTGCGAGGCCTCCTTTTCTCCTCTGACACCGATCACAGCAAAGAAAGAGGCTCTACAGGAAGTACAGCCATCTTCAATATTCCAGATAAACTGATCAGAGCGTCACAGCGCGAGGGCAGGAAATGATTTAGTGCTGGGTTTTCAGCTTCAGGCTGGTTCAATGAACCCAACACTGCTGCAGCGCCAACCTAAAACTGCAGTTCCTCTAACGTCCACTAGAGTCTGGCTCCAGCGGTGAGTCCGTTCCCATAAACTCCCAGGTGTGCAGCAGTACAGCAGGTGAGATTTTAAGAACCGAGTGCGAGGACTCTGCAGCTTCAGTTCATTTCCCCATGAATGCATTAATATTATCACTATTATTACATTCACGATAAATTCATCTCCACAGCTGACGACCAGCCTGGGCCTGCACACATACAGCTTCATGACTACATGCATGAAGCTGATGTATGTGGCCATCATCATCATCATCATGATCCTCAGAGAGGAAACCGGAGGAGGATTTTTCTCCCTGTTAGTTTGATTTTTCAATCAGAGCTTCGTGTGAGTGCGTTCGCAGAGATGTCCGTTTCTCTCCTGAATTTATTGATTTTATTTTTTTTCCCCATCAGGCGTTTCTGTGAAAAACTGTGCAGGTCACACAGGTGAGATATTTTACACCTATAAAAGTGGAACGATGGGCCTGAGGTCAAAAAGAGTTCAGCAAAGGTTAAAAATGTCCCGTTTTAGCTGCTCGGCGGATATCGGTTTCACTCTTTTTTTCTGAAACGTTGTTAAAATCAGTTCATTGAATATTTTGTGTTACGTTGACTGTGAGTCACATAAAAAGGCATTTCCATGTGACATACCTGGAAACTAAAAGGCATTTTCTGACCTTTTATGGACAAAACAATCAATTAATGATGAGAACAGATTAGACAGACTGTGTATAACAAGCTACCAGTAAAGCTCAGATTGAAACAATCACCCAAATATCAAAATGTATAACGCTCGTTATCGCCACATCGTTTTAGAGGAAAACGACACGTTGGCATGGTAACTGAAAGCCGTCTCCCTCACCTGAGCACAAACTTGGTGTTTTCGGTCTTGCCGGCTCCAGACTCCCCTGAGACGATGATGGACTGGCTCATCTTCAGGACCTTCATGTCCCTGTACGCCTTATCGGCTGCAGAGCGACACAGACGGAGGGCGCGGTTAGAGCAGACGCTGCCGCGCTGACCCCAGTAATCAAACACATATTAAACTCAGACTTTTCCCCCTGCAATATCAAACCAGTAAGTCAATCTGAGGCGACGGCAGCTTCAGGGGACTGTGGGAAACCTGAGCGCTGACTGCCACCTAGTGCGCAGATTAAAAACTACAGCAGGACGTGCATTCATTTTTGTTATGGAGATGTGGACAGAAACTGCAGCTTGCACAACAGAAATATGTGATTATTGATGGCAGTAATGATCTTATCCAGCGTACTCACAGCCCAGAAAGTGCAGAATAAAAATAAGCCTTATTAGGACTTTTTAAATCCTGATTTGATTTTTTACATGTGCAAAAACTGCTTAAAAAGTCTCAAATAAAGATGCTGGCCTCTAAACTGTCTTTAACTTTCTGGATTTCTAACCATACTGGAGCATGAATCTGAGAGTTGTAAACATTTTTAAGGTTTAATGAGCTCCGTAGAGCTTAATCATGTCGATCTTTCCCCCCAAACTGGCAGATTTCAGGGGGTAATGCTATACTTGTTCTTTCTGCAGCGTGAGGCCTCTGCGGTGAACCGATCCCTTACTAGGAGGCTGTTGTTGTGCACTGTGATGACTTTCCAAATAATACATGAAAAATGTGATCATGGGCACAGCAGGCCTGTGAGAACAGAGATGTGTGACCACTTCATGAAACTACAGTCCGGCGTACAAAAGCCATAATGAACTGAGCCCACAGACATGAGGGGGAATGTTAAAGCTTACTCACCAATGGCGTAGACGTGCGGCGGCAGCGTGCCCAGGGACCGGCCCCGGTACTTCTTGATGGTCTCCTGCGAGTAAAGCTTTGGGATGTCGTAGTACGGGTTGACGGCGATCAGGATGTTGGCTACAAACGTCTGAAAGAAGAAGATGAGGAATAAAAACCACACATCACCTGCATCCGGGCAGATTTTCTAAAAAGCAGCAAACTACTGCGAAAGAGTGAGAGGCCTTTACTCGACATCAGTCTGAGTAACACAGGCAGCTCATTACATCCAGAGCTGGATCAGAGGCTCAGAAAAGCTGCACTTATGCACGGATTCATGTCTGCAAGCCAAACTCAATATCAGCTGTTAATTGGAGCATTCAGGCAAATCTCAATAATTCATAACCCTCCTGAGTATCACATCATGTTCTTGGATTTGGGTTCCAGTTTATTTATTAGTCTAACAGAGCAGTCTTTGCGGTCCTTCACGGAGGTCATGATAATTAGATTTATGTTCATAATCACTGCAGAGATTTCTAAAGCTTTTATTTATCCTCATTAGATTAATAAAACCTGATTTATATTGGAAATCCTCCCTTTAAGCTACACAGTGCAGTTCCCTCCTCAGCCACTAGGTGTCAGTGTGCACTGAGGAGAACTCCACATCAGCTGGGAGCAGAGCTCACACCTGTGTGCTCAGGTGTGAGCTCCTGTAATTCTGCCTTTGTGGGGACCAAATCCGATTTCAGGCCTCTGGAGTGACGGCCGANCTACAGAAAAATCTTGAAAAAATGTTGAATGAATAAATTAGTAAATAAAGGTAATTTATTTGTAATTAAATTTTTAAATTAAGTGGAAAAAAACAGGAATTCTTACAAAATAAAAATGCAAATAGAAATTAAAAATTAAAAATCCCTTTCTATCAGACTAGTTTAAAGTTTATAATAAGATTTAATAATTTTGATAGATTTATTTAGCGAGGTTTTTTTTTGTTTTTTTTACATTTATTTATTCATTTAAATTCTTATTTTGGCAGTTTCCGGCTTCCATACATTTTCCTGTACGGTTACACACTAACCTGCACAGATTTGAACAGGAAATGATTTTTTTCCTGTTACTTTAATTTCTTTATTATCATTTATGAAGACAGAAGTTTGTCCAGTAAGAAAATCTGATGCCTTTGTTTTAGCTGAGGTGGGGTCAGAGTCCACCTCCACATCAGTGAAGTGTGGAAACAGGACTGAGTGTGCTCCACCCAGAGGTGCTGCAGGAAGGTTAAAACACACCTGAGTCCAGGAGCGAACACAGCACGCCGAGGGTGACGAGGACCTCGCGATCGTTTTTGATTCACGATATTTTACCGATAACAGAAAGACTGGTTTACTTTGGCCACTTATTCAAAGATGCATCATTATAATGTGTTGTGTGTGTTTGTGTAAGCAGCCTTTCTTCCTCATGTCTGTACTTACATAAATTTTGTCTTTGCTGTATCGCACACGGATGTTGTTGAGCAGAGTGGCTTCATTCAGGTACATCAAAGAGCCTGAGACACACAAACGGGACAAACAGTTACAGAAGCAGGACAGAGAGGAGATCCAGGCTCTCCTCTCCTGAGTTTAACAGCATGGTCATCACCTATTAGAGTCCCCCCCCCCCGGCAGTCTGAGAGCGAAGTGCTCTGTTGGGGTGATATGGGACTATGAGGTCTTTGAGATAAGATGGGGCCTGATTATTCAAGACCTTGTAGGTGAGGAGAAGGATTTTAAATTCTATTCTAGATTTAACAGGGAGCCAATGAAGAGAAGCCAATATGGGAGAAATATGCTCCTGTCTGACTTCCTGCCCTCCTCCTCAGCACAACTTCCATTAAAAAAAAAAAAGACCATCTTATTTAAGTGACAAGAAGCAGAGGCAGACACCCACTTCTGGGAGGCTTGTTTTGAGTGGGCGATATCAAGACGGAGCCGTTCCCGGGACAAGGCTGGAAGAGCGCCATATAAATAAAGTCTATTTAAAGCCGGGAAGGAAAGCTGGAAAAAAGGGCCGACTTGGTCTGTTAGTGCACTTCTCAGCATTACTGCTGCTTTATTTAGACTCTCATAGATCTGACCAACATTTATAATGTGCATTCTGTCAGTTCTGTAAGCATTTAAGAAGGTCAACCAGTAACAACTGCTAATCTATATTTCCCACTGATGGAAGACTTTAGACAGGATCTTCCAGGAACGATGACACTATTTTCCAGAGAGCTGATTGGTCAGCAGGCGGAGTTTTTGTGCTCCAGATGCTCCAGATGAAGCTACCATCGTGATGCACCCTGCTAAAAGTTTTCAGGTGTATCCTGTAAAATCATCTGGGTGTTTTTTTATTTACGGCACTTGAGCAGAGAATACACAACGGCGTGTTCAGGCACTGCAAAGGAAGGGCGAGGTTGGTGATCTGAGTGATGCAGCAGGAGTACTCACAGTTATCCTCCACGTGCTTGTTGACGTCATCCTCTGCAGGGAAGACTTGACTCACAGGAGCCAAAAACGTCTGAGAGAGAGAAGAAAAGAAATGAGTGATCAGCTCACAGACCTGCTGGGGATGAAACTAACTTTCAGGTTAATTTATTTAAAATGAAATAAAGCTGGGGGCGCCTGGGTGGCTTAGTGGTGAAGCCGGCGACCACATACATATGCCGCGTTGTGGTGCGGGTTCGAGTCCCGGCCCGTCGCCAATTTGCCCGCGTGTCTTCCCCTCTATCTTTCCCCCATTTCCTGTCTCTCTCCACTGCCCATAAAAGCCGCCGTGGCCAAAAATGCAAAGAAAAAGAAAGAAAGAAATAAAGCCAGACAGAGAACACAATGATGCTGTGACAGCTTCATCAGGGTCAGGGGTCAGGGTCAGGTTATCCGCGCATTGCTTTCAAATCATCTCTCCAGCAGGATGATGACGATCATCATCCACCGGCTGCTGCAGAGCCTGATGAATTATTTAGAGGCAGGAGGTGACGGGAACACTTCGATGACTGAGCTGCAGAGACCAGGTCCTCTCAGCAGGGAGACGCTTCTCTGCATTATTAATCATCCACCCCGACCTTCGATCGGCCCGCAACAAATACAGCACCTACTCAGAAGTTTGAAACCACTGACTCAAGGACCCCGCAGCTGAGACCAAGAACCTGGTGCCATTTAAAAAGTGTGATTGGTTAGCTGCTGGCCTGTTTGAAGGGGTTTCCACCCATCAAACACCCTTACCTGCTCCGATCCACCGCAGCACAACTAAACGAGCCAGAAGATGAAATGATGCTGTCTGTATGCAGATCAACTCTTACAGCCAATCATCTGCTTCCATTTGCACTCATGTCCTCCTTCACTACATCCATGAACCTCCTCTGAGGTCTTCCTCTTTTTAATAAATATATAGATAATATCAGAAAGACAAAATCATTTTTGCCATATTTTATAGCTTAAGCTAGCAGTATATGAAATCATTAAATTGCCTTTTTTGCGGGTAAATGTCATGTTGAACACTGAGTCGCTAACAGACAATCTCCCGGCACCCTCCCATTATCAGAATCCACACACACAATTCTCACACTACATATCATTTCACTGTATCTGTCACCACAACCTGGCAACCCTCCCCGAGTCAGTGAGCGTGTGCAGGCGGGGAGACCATTTAAGCTCCTCCCCATCTCATCTTTCCAGCTGTTAGTCAATAATGGGCTGTGAGCTCACTTCCATCATAGTGAGTTTTCTTCTGAGCACTAAAACACTTGTTTCTATTCAGCTGGCTGTGGCACGAGTGCACAGAGACCAACAACACAGTTACACACTACAAAATGGGGTGAGAAAAAAAGCTTTTGCATTATTGGGAAAAATATGCAACAGCTCGACGTTCACACTTTCAAAAAGTTAAAACAAAGTAATTATTCTCTTCAGGGGAAAACAGACATTTGATGGTTCTGATGTTCTCAAATGTGAGACTTTAACTTGTTTTGGTTACATTTTTTAGAAAGTTAGAAACTTTTTGACCTTCTGATTAGAAATACCAAACATATTTCCTGAGGTTATCTTTGCATTTCTAAAGTTCTTTCATGCTTTAGTCTTCAAATAATTAGCACTTAGCTGAGCGCTCAAACTGAACCTCTCGTGCTACTTTCCCACCGCCGAGGAGCCGGTGCTCGTGCCAGTGCTCGTGCTGTTCCCAATGAACCCGCGAAACGGGCCCCCGTTTCCACCGCGTTTCTGTGAACTGCTCCTTTACGTCTGAGTGTGGGCGGGTCCTCGTCTGGACACGGAAGCCGAAGCGCACAAACGTGGGAGAACACGCTCCC
>JASGAU010405420.1:0-19864 GCA_030220045.1 Australoheros facetus
TCTGGTCTCTGCGCTGCACCTACAAGCTAAAATGGCACAACATCGCCATCTACTGACTACAACTAGAACTGTGCTGTAGACCACTGGAGACAAGACAACATACAGGATGACCAAAGTATTTTTACATAGTCAAATGCATAATGTGCTACTGGGTCAGTAGCTCCTCTGTGCACCAAGTGAAAAAACAGGCATGCCAGTAAAGACAGCATTTAATATTTTATTTTAAAAAAAAAGAAAAAAAGAAATCTGAAACACATCCAGCAAACACTCCCACACATGGTCTAACTTTTCAGAAAGAGACCTTCATTTCTGTGTTGTATAAAGAACTTACATTATAGCCTCTGCATTTGACACTCTGTCTTTGAGCTCATGCAAAATTGACAAAACAGCTGATAAACATTGGCCAACACTGTAATTATCACCTTGTTTGCCAGTACACTAATATCAGCCACCAAGGTTGATGCTGGCATCTGTCCATCCCGAATGCTTACCCAAACACAACAATGAGTAAGCAGTTTCAGATATTCCACTACACTGGAAATTTGTATCAGATGTTGCTCAGTAGCTAAAAAATCATTAAAAAAATACATATATAGATAAATTCTGTATATGACACATGAAAATGTGTTTACCAAAATAACACTTTTTTTTTTATTCCACTCACAAACACAGCATAGGAAGAGAACTTCAGCCACATGAGGCTTCAGTAGGAGCCACTTTTGAACATGAACCCACACTTTTACAAAGTGTCCATATGAGTCTTAAAACTATAAATTTACTTTATCCGTAAAATAAATAAATGTAGAGCAAAGTAAATAAATTAGTTTGTGGTTTACATATAAATAGTTTTAAGTGTATTCCTTGTGCGTGTCAAGAGAAAGCTGTGAGTGAGTGCAAAGAGAAGATCCAGTGTCCTGCGTAAGACAAGTGTTGATAGTAGGTAAAGCGGTGGGCAGGGAGGGTTCCAAGAGCACTTGGATTCATGCAAGGTCAAAGGTGTCGCTTCATGCTGACCGTCTCCTCGTCGGTACCTCCTCCTGGTTCACGTAAAGTCTTGCTGCCTGTGACTCAAAGGCACTGACCATCTGCTTAACCACTTCATCGAAGAAAATGCTGGCCAGTTGTGAGTGCAGAAGAGACTTGAACTCAAATGATACCTACAGAATAGGGACAAGGTTGTCAGGGAAGATGTTCTTTTATGGCAATTAAAGATAAATTAATCACCAAAAGGAAAATCCAGGACATCTTTGGTAGATTTGTTTAGTGGTAATCATTCCCACAGCATTTAACAAATCTAATGTTCTACTCCAGCCACTTCCTGGCAAACGCAGAGATTATCCGTGCCAGCATTAAGTTCACACTCCTGTTAGCAGCTCCCTAACGCTGTTCTCTGCTCCAGCAGCTATTTCAGGTCTAAAAGGGACACCAGTGTGAAACTAAAGACTAAATTTAGATTATAATAAGATTTTACCCAGTACTTCCTCTTAGCTGGTAATCCAGTGAGAGCCGTACAGGAACTTGAAATCAGTCTCACCCGAGCATGCTATCCAATTTCTCACCTCCTTTGATCAAGTTATTTTTTAATTAGTGGCTTTGATGATTTTGTGGTTCACCATCAGTGTGGTTTTATGTCTGCATATTGCTGCTCACCCTGTTATTTTTTTTTTTCCAAATGGCTTTCAAGGTCAGATATTAATTCTAGCATAAAAACTTACATAGAATTCTACTTTGCAGGAGTCTGGTAGGTTTCTGTCTCCAGGGGAAAACCGCCATATTGTTTCAAGATGGCTGAAGAGGGATCCATCAGTACATACAGCCTGTTTTAAAACAGATGAGCCTTTATCAATTATTGCAAAAAGGCAACAAAAAAAAAGTCATTGAGTGTGTCACAAATTAAATCTTATGCTCATGAAAACACTCTACAATACTATGCAAGATGTGAAATACACTGTGTCCCAAAAAGTCAGAATAACTTTATACCAAAACTTTTCTTTTTAGTGATAGGAAGACACTGCAGCTGAAAGATGCTAATGTGAAAACTGCAGTTCCTCTAAAGACTGTACAAGACAAAGAAAAAAAAAAGCCCTCACTGTACTGATGCCATTAAGAGCATCTCTATTTTGGCTTCGGCCTTGAAACAGTCTTCAGATTTGTTTTCATAAATACCAAGTAAGTTTCATCCCAAATCCAACTCTACCTCTTTAACCAAGTTAGAGTTCCTTGAGAACCACGAAAATTGGGTAAACTACCAGTGTTGTGCTTGGAGGGACTACAGCATAATGGGCCTTTCACAGGTCAGCGTCTACATCAGTCTGAATTGTGAAACCAGAGACTTACCCTGACTTGGTGGTTGGGAACGACAGTGACCTCAGAGATATATCGCTCAACAAGAGGGGGGAAACCTATTTCCAGCTCTGCCAGGAAGCCACCGTTTCGCGCCCTCAAGACCCGAGACTTCTTACACCAGGGAACAAAGTGTTGGTACTGGTTCACGCTGGCCACCACATTGTACATCTGCTCTGCGGTGTACCTGAACACAGAGTCACAGACACTTCAGTTTCTATCCTCTGCTTCCTGTTTTTAGGTTTATCCAACTAAATGCAGCTCATTCAGAACCCCAAGAAATTCTGTAGACTACTGTGCAACATCGAGAAAGGCGGCAAATGAACACATCTGAGTGGATTAAAAAAATCTAATGCTTATCAGCTTTGTCTTAAATATAGCTCAAAAAGATGATTTAATAATCAAATTACTTCAGACCTATAAATCAAGTTTAAATTATATTTCCACTTTTAAACTATTTGTACATTTTGAATTGGCCAGAGAAAAAGTTCACAAATCTGACCAATATTTCTTCAAATACACCAGTTACAGAGTTATTTATTTACTTACAAGGGGCACTCACCCTAATGTCCGGCACTCAGTATACTCCATCCTGCGGTTGGTGATGGGAGCTGCCAGGTTGATAAAGCTTCGGCTTGGTGTGCTCAAGAGGGTGCTAGGGCAGAATTGGAGGCTGACCCTTCTTGCTGCCAGGACCCCACAAGAGCTTAAGACACTGAGAAGAGGAAATTATATATTTATGAGCTATTTAATGAACTGTTCGACCACAGTGTCTATGTTGTAATTTCAAAATATTTGAATGTTTAAGCATCTTGTTAATATCGGATTTCCCCCCGATTCTATGCAGCACTAAAATCAAAAGAAAGAGGGGGGGNCGCTATGACTGTTAAATATGCCTATTAAGTAAATCTAGCATTACTAATAATATACGTGCCAAATTAAACTTGGAGCAGCATTTGGCTAATTCAACAAATGCAAATGCACGTTAACTCAATCACCCACCTGGGCAGACCTTTGTGTTAAAATTCCTTTGATTTACCTGAAATTTGCTCTTTTAGTGTTTCCCCGCACGACCTTTGAAGAGTGGGCTTCAGATACCTCCAGCAGAGCTTTGAGGAGAAGAGGAGTCGTCTTGTTGGTCATTTTTGTAGTTTGCAGTGAAGGATAAACTTTGAAAACTCCTGACCAGCAGCACCAACCCGGCTTTGTCCTGAATGAAGAGCCGCACTGCTTATCTAATAAAACAGCAGTGACGTAACTGGAAGCGCGGTAGCTTCTGGCCAATCAGGTCACTTTGAGATTAACTTTAAATAATAGGAGATTAGCAATAATTCCTAGATCAGAAAAATAGCTACTTTCAAAGTTTGGAGGTTTTTATTTGTTTTTTATTGTGTCACTGAAGGTCAAATTATACTACTATACAATTCCAAAACTGTTGGACAATAAGCTTTATGTTCTCAGTGGAGGTCTGAGGACACATTCAGTCTGAATGTTGCTTATTAAGGTTTCCGGTTTGAAGCACGTGTTTCGTCCGAACTGTATACAAAGTGCTTTGAAGTCCGTTTTGTATCGTTTGGTGGGTATTTAAGAAGGGTTACTAAAGCCGTGTAGCTCTCTATAAAACCCACATATTGAAAAGACAGGGTGCACAATCAAACAGCTGCGTCCACCTTAGGATTAATTTGTGATTGAATCAGCCAGTGTTTGACAGCCATGTTCAAAGAATTTTTGTAAGGTCTCATAGATCAAGCCAGGATATAAATGACAGTGCGTGGACGAGTCCAGGAAAGCACGTGATGTGCGCACATGATGAACTTGGACTTTAATACAGAGTAATAAAGGCAAAGTTCAAATTGACTGTAGAGGTAATGTAGAAGCAGGTCAGCTGTAGGATAGGAGAAATACTCAA
This sequence comes from Australoheros facetus, assembly GCA_030220045.1. Classification (NCBI taxonomy): domain Eukaryota; kingdom Metazoa; phylum Chordata; class Actinopteri; order Cichliformes; family Cichlidae; genus Australoheros; species Australoheros facetus. The sequence continues at coordinate 4,253 of JASGAU010405420.1, forward strand.
TTTAGTTTTCTTACATTACACAACAGGCTTTACCGAACTAGCTCTTATACAGACCTCCATAATACAGCAGAGACTAGAAGGCCAGCATGCCACTAAGTGCGGCTGAATTAAGCGACTATGCGGTAACGCAGCCAGAAGTGGTGGTGCAAGATCCATTTCAGTATCTTTTAGAGTGGAATTAGGGCACTTGAGCAGGGAAGGGTTTAAAAACCACCGTCAATCCTATTAAGGACGGGTCAGAAACTTCTTGACTGCAGACAAGGTAACCTGTCTCATGTTAGAATAGGAACTACTCATGGGCTCAAGAGCCCCAGACTGAGCCAGGCCACAGTGAATGGATGCTGTTCCAGCTGGCCCTCCTTCAGAGTTTATAGAGTTCATTGAGTTAAAAGCTAAACTTCAGTATGTTAGGATTATCCCCGTAATCTACTATAACTCAAGAAGATTAATACACAAGCACTTCTTGACTTTCCTCACTATATAAATCTCCTTAGATTTCCTTTACAAGACAGTCACTCAAAGCCATCCTCTGTTTCTCTCGTCTTGAATCACAATTTCTGTTAGATTTTGTGTTTTTTCGTGTTTGTTTGTGTGCTTTGTTTTTTGTATGTAACTGGTGTGTAAAGACGTTGGATTTGTGTTTTTGTACTAGCATTTTTGTAGCTGTACTAATGATTGACAGGCTTTTACTCAACCAGTTGATAGATTTAATCATCATTCCTTGTAAAAGATACATGGAAGAAAACTTGCCTAAAACATGCAAGCTTTGTGAATTAAACACCCTCATTAAATTTCAATAATTAAAAAAAAAGTCTTATGTAATTACCATATAAATTATGTTTGTTTTCTCTGGGAATTTACACAATCAGTGGACAGAGAAAGGTGACAAAACTAGCTGTATAAATATATACTGTTTTTCAATTTTGAAGAGTTTCACATAATCCCTTGCATAACTATGAATACTTGTGAAATATGGTGTGTGATACTTTATCTGCATTAGTAAATAATCGCGAGATAATGTGCTGGGGCCACAATAGCACCTGCGGATAAATTCACAATAAGTATAGAAGAGAAATGATTCAAGTTATTTTAAGAATTTCTTTTATATTTATGCCAGAATGGGAAAAGTGAGACATGCATTTAAGAAAACTATAGAAAGGAAACATACAGAGTCTCTCGTTCAGACAAAAGTCACCTATGTGACCATAATTGCTTAAAATAACAAATCAAAACTCGGTAAAGCAAAATCTTAAAGTCTTTTTTACTTTAACAATAAGTTCAACATATTTAAGGCATGACTAAGTCTGAGTAAAACTATGCAAATTAGTGAGGCCGGAAAAAGAGGAATGCAGAAGTTGTGCTATCGCTCAAACATCAAGCATAATCCTTTTTGAATATTTCGCCACAGTCTATTTTCACATTTCTGTTTCATGATAAGGAGTGCTATTTTAGGCCACACACAAAAATAGAACATGAAGTCCTGTGAACTCTAAAATTTGTTTCGGGAATCAAGGTTACGCAAGCAGAATATTAACCTGTGCACATAAAGTAAAAGAGGAGCGACATCTGCACATGCAGTGGTGGCTTAGCTGCAAAATTGTTGCTCCTCCCCTGAAAAAATGACTTTGCTCATAGCACTGATGTATGAGCCATCTGGTTCTGTGACCTTCAGTTTGGTAACAGGTGGCCCAGTACTGCTGGTGAAGTATCTGAAGGCAGGGCTGGGTGACTGGATGGCATCTAGAAATACCTTGAAGACAAAAACAAACTGTCTGGGTTATAATACTGGACGATTATTATTGAGGCATTTATTAGTTTAGTTTTAACAGACCAAAGAAAAGGATTCGGTGCAGTGTAAAATGATTTAATATTGTTCAAACTCCCTTGTCCCTATTTGCACGTAAGCCTCCAGGCGTAATATATGATTTCTTCAATATACTTAATAGAAGTAACTGGGTTAAAGTACTTATGCTTTATTGCTACTATACCACACAAAATTAACTTTTCATGAACTTTTTCATGAAGTTATGATCTGCTGTACTGTAAACATACAACATACCTTTACAACGTCTTCCGTGTCTTGTGCAGCATTTTGGAAAATGGAGCTACAATGCTGCAGGTATTTTTCATACAGCTTGAGTGTTTGGGTATCAACCTGTTGGAGAGATGTGTCCCCAAGCTCCGCCTTCTGTAGGTTGACCAAGAAGTCAGTGTGGACTGGACCACACTCAATGAGACTCACACTGTAGGATGCAGCATGTAGACAAGAGAGTGTTTTATTTCATATTTGTCTCTAAGTTTTAAACTCACAAGTAGTCCTTGAACTAATGAGACAATGTGCCGCAAACTTATAAAACTCACTGAATGTTGAAGTGTTGCAGGAGGATCGCCAAACTCTCACATGCTCCCTCTATTGCAAATTTACTGGCACAGTAGACCTCGTTAAATGGGAGCCCTGTAAGAAACTCAAGATGGTTATTTTGGAAATTTTATGCATGGTAACAAGTATCAACATGATCTAATTATATGGTTTTTATCAAAGCATAATTAAAAACTGCACATGTGGAACATTGCTGACAACCATCTGCTTGTCTCACCGTGAAGTCCTCCCGTGCTGCCAGTGACTAGAATGCGTCCCTGGTTTTGAGCTTTCATCTTTGGCAGGAAGGCCTGGATGGTCTGGATGGTACCTAAGAGGTTAACCTCCAGGATATGCCTCATTGAGTCCAAAGACTGCACTTCCAGTGGCCCCACTAAACCCACACCAGCATTACACACTGCAAGGAGTCAGGATAAGCACATTAACACACTCAAATCACATCCTCCAATCCTAATCAGAACATACTGGCACCGGTGCATACCCAGAATGTCGATGCGTTTCTCCACCACCCTGTCTCTTGCATCCAGGATGGAATGCCCGTCGGTCACATCCATTTCGAGTATGTCCAAAGTGTCCCTGTGTAGGTCTTTCACACTTTCTAAAAGACGCTCCTTCTTGGCCAGGTTTCTCATTGTGGCATACACTGAACAGAAAGCCTATTTTAGTGGTGCATTTAAATATGCATGTGGAAAGAAATTTACAGAGTAAACCCCCAAGAAGGTAAATGGTTTTCACATAACATTTAACTAATAAAATGCATGGCAGATAAATCTGATAAGTCAAGTTATTTGTGTAGTTCACACAAAATAACACATTATGCAGTGTCTTAGTGGCAGCTACGCAGTGTATGCTCTCTAGGAGATTTACAGACCATGATTGACAGATGTCAGCTGTAATTACCTTTGAATGTTTTGTCTGGGTCAGAGGCAAGCCGGACAGCCAGGCTGAGACCAATCCCCGAGGAGCAGCCTGTGATCAGGACCACCTTTTTGTCCATGGAGACTGGCTCACCTTCATCGAAGAGCAGCAGGAGCGAAGTGAGGAAGATAGTGCCAAATGAGCCACACAATAAGATGGAGGCATGTGAAAACCTTTCTCAATGTTTTTGCATCTTACACTATCACAAGGCCAGTTAATATGAAACATCTGCCTATTATCAGCCACCTGGAGTCCTATTTTTTTTCTCATGTCCTTGTTAGTACAGTTTGATTCCCTCCACTTGAGATGTGTGGGAAACATTTTTTCATGTTTTCTTTTTCAGCCGTACAAGTGTATAGAGGCTGACTGCTGAAATATAGTAAATGTGCGTGCATTTAAAAAATAAAGAAAGGATAACATTGTTCATTAGCATCTTGACTATGTTTGTACTAATGATGAGCACCAGGTGGCAGCAAAACCTCATATCAGTCCTGTACCACACAACAAATAAAGCCACGCTGACCTCTGGGGGGCTTCGTAGAGGCAAAAACAATAACAGTGAGAAAGGGGACAAAAGATTTTATTTTGGGGCATGAAGCCATCAAGTATAAGTGTTCTCATAAGGTTGCTGACACACATCCTGTTTACAAATTTGTGCCTGGTGAAGGTCTCTGTATTCTGAGCTCCACACTCTACATCAGCTGATAAAAAACGTCTTAAAATGCTGTCAAATGACCCTTTGAGAGAGATTAGAGTTTTCTTTTGTACTGCTCTCACATTTAAGGATAGACTTCTATAATCGGAAGCTATGTTAAAATCAAGCATGAGGAAGAAAGGTTTGTGTTTTCATGCTCAGGTGTCTCCACTGCTACAACAGGATGTTTACCAAAGTCTAATATAATCTTCAGACTTGTCAACTGCAACTGTGGTCACAGTTGACAAGTCTAAGAATATATTTCATTTTAACCAAGGTTCAATTCAGGTAATTCATCATGCAAGTCCTTGATATTTTCATAATCCTAGTGATTAAAAGATAATATTTGCATAGGAGTGAGTTTTAAATAGGCAGCCAAGAAAGTTTAGATAATGAGTGTTGAAAACTGGATAAACATTTTGCAATTATGAACTACGGGCTGCCAGAATTAATGTGCTAATAGATTTGAACCAGTAATTGAGTAAAATCATTGTTACTTATCTCCAGGAGATGCTATTTATTGTAGAATATACCATATAAATTTGATCTTTTTTTCCAATGCAATACAATGTGCATAACACTTTTTTTTTTTCCGGATTCAATTCCAAGTCAGTACTTTTGCAAATACTGCAAGCATAAATCATACACAGTATTCTATTCTACTATTTCCTTAATCTCTCCTGCCTTGTGCCATCTCTCTCCAAGTTGTTATCGCCACATTTGCATTCTTCTACAGCTTCAGTTTCTCGTAAGTGAAAATAACTTGCATCTCTATGGAACATTTCAGCAGGCAGATTTAAAAAGAATTTCTTCTGTTGATGGGAGCAAACCAAGTAGGAATTTCCTGCCATTTTGTTGCGTTCCTCTCCTTGAGATGGCATCAGCTTGGCTACTGTCCCAGAGTCTGTGGGATAGATAACAGCAGGCCTTGAACCTCTTTCAAATATCTACAACTCCCAAGCATTGTTCAAACTCTTGTACTGGTTGACCTCAGACATTAATGGGTTTTATTATATTGTATACTTTATGCATTCATTTATTATTTCCATGACCTAGTTCGAGTTACAAATCTCAAAAATAGAACATATAATAGAACATGTTTCATTGCTATAGCTGTTGAATAAAAGGTGATAAAGAGCATGAAATTTTATGTGGCTGCTGTGTGCATATATGTTAAAATCATCTGAAAAGCAAATGGTGCTGGAAAATTAAAACTGATTATGTTCTGTAATGAGATTCCTGTCTCCTTTAATCCCTCCCAATCCTTGCACGATCAAGCAAGACTCAAATGTACAGGCTGAACTTCTTCCATGTCTCTGAATCCATTCTGGCAGGATGGTACATTATATCGTCCATGGGAGGGTCCTGGTACACATGGTCTACAGAGTCCTTTTGGCCCCGTAATTGTCAAGACAAGGTCTATTGGAGGTCCACACTGGCCTGGAAAATCCTTTAAAATGCCCGTTGGGCAGGACTGCCTCACAGCACTCAAAGTAAACAGACGTCTGAAGACCTTACAGCTGCAGACAAAGAAAAAAAACAAGGATATCACACATGCACAGTTGTGTCTTTGTGTCATTTTTCAGAGAAAAGTAAAGTGTTTGTTGGAGATACTGTAGTTGAGGCTGCAGGCTGGCCTCGTGCTCATAGATTCTGCACTGAGATCACAGCGCAAACAGTGAAAGAGTTACTATATATAGTACTTAAGGGGGGAAAAGCATACTAGCTCCCTGCTCTGTGTCCATTCATGTGCTCCCCCCTGCGGTGGAGCGAGAGTCACATTGAACTTTGCTATTCCACAGCAGACACATGTGATGAGTGCATGATGTGGACACACAAGGTTTTTAAGCATCGCTCGGCTTCAGCAGCAGATGTGCTTGACAGGATATCCCATGTGAGAGCAATGAGCAGAAGTGAAACAGCTGAAGATGTGTCGTGGTGCTTGCGGTGACACTTAAATGTCACGCTATACCTGAGAACAAGGTTAGACGAGGCTAACTTTTTTGAGGGGAGGGCGTTTCTTTTGAAGGATGGTAAGCAGCTTTCGCTACAGTGTTGCCTGTTTATACAAGTACAGCATAAAACCATTTCATGGACATGCAACCCTTTTCTGATACGTAGAACGCTGCGACTGTTTCCTATACAGGTCAGGTTTTATATAGGTCAGGTTGTCCAATAATAACGACGGTCAATGAAAAATCTTTACTCAGTTCCTGCAGATCACAAAAAAATGCATTGTTCCTTAGAAGACAGTAATGTCACAAAAATGGTGTAATTCGATTGGTGTATCTGGTGTTGTCTACATGCCAGTCGAGAAGTGACTGAAGCATTTTGATATCACTTTAATTCCCGTCCAGCTGCCTGACAGCACATGAACTAAAAAATGAGCAAACTGTCAGTGTGTGAGTGTGAGTCTGCGCTCGTGTACTGTATGTTGCAGTTGGCTGCAACACTCACACGTTTCAGGAATATGCAGTAAAACAGAAGGTATCCCCTGTTCTGTGAAACCCACCGGACAACTGGGACTTGAGTGAGAGATTGAATGAATTCCCTCTTCTGAGAATTTAATCCAGGAAGATGAAACCCAAGCCGAGGCTTTATATGCCTGCTTAAAAACTGCCAACTACTGGGAGATGTGGCTTTTGCCAATCGTTCTGTTCTGACAACCTCGGAGCTCGTAGCAGGTTTACTTCAGTAGAGGGCAGAGACAGTTTTTTCACATGGTAATACAGAGGCAGTGGGGCTCACTCATTCCTGGTAAAATCATCATAACTGAAAGAGGAGAGGATATGCGGAAAGTATGAAAAGCTCACATATACTGAGGCACAATCAACACATTTTTGAATTTTCTGATCTACAGAAGGTGAACTATTTTAGCATTAAAGCTGAAACCAAAAGATGTATTATTATTTATGATAATTTAAAAAAAATGTACTTTCATGAAAGTTAAAGTCTTAACAAATGCAGTCAGGCTGAAAGCATTACTAATAAGCAAGCTGTACATCTGTAATTTAGTGTGCTTGCTGTGAATACATTAAAATTTAAGGTGAAGGGCATTAAAGCAAAGGCGAAGGTGATTTATGAGACGCATGGGAGAGCGTGGTATTTTATACGTGCATATTTTCCCAGAGATTTTGATATCAGAGATCATTGAGGGTTTTTTAAAGCACCCTGCTTGACAGAAGGCTCTACGTCAGCCATAACCCCGAGGTCCACTGCTTGACCTGCTGGTTTGGCATTCCACAGGACCCATTTGTGTACAAAACCTCTGCAGCCCAGGAAATGGCGAGGATTGTGTCATGGGAAATGTCTTCTCGTCTTGAATTAACTTTTGTAGACATTCTTTCTCGTCATGACATTGGGAACATCCTGTTCCTGCTCTGGGTCTGGGTCTTTAGGCACTGGAGTCTGTCTTGGGACTAGACCTGACCTGTATTTAGCTCAGTGCATTGATAGCTTAGACATGTCTTGAGTAAAATGTCAAAACATCACAGTGTTAGTGTGTATGCTGTGCCTCCTGCAGCTGCACCATCATTGTTTGGGCGACAGACACAAGTCTATCTGACTTAGTATCGAAAGTTTGCTCTGCTGTAAGATCCAGCTCGTTAGATAGCATACACAAGAAAATGTGGACAATCCAAATGTAGATGTTGATCAAAATAGATTTTCTGAGTCAAATTCCAGATCTAGCTTGTTGGAGACAGTGCACAACTATGGTTGCATAGAGCATCCTCATGTGGTCAGTGGATATATGTGAAACAAGTACATACAGAAATGAATTTTCTTACATTTTTTTTGGTGGATACTGTGAGAATGCCCTGCAGCACATATTTTAGTGTTTTAAATTCTTGCTCAGCTTCCAATGTCTTTCCTCCAGGTGCAGCTGGTGATAAGTTCCAATCAGTCCATGCATCAGTACCTCACCTGCTCACCTGTGGTAAAATAAAGTGATGTGTGGTATGTCAAGGCATGTAAGTGACTCAGGCATGCTGGTACATACTTGTGCAATGAGTTCTCTGCACTAAAGGCAAGCAGAGAGTAACGCTAGCACTCGCGGTTGGGGCAGATGCTTCCTTTTTCCTTCACAGTCTGCACTTCCTCTTTCTTCTATTTCTCCGAGTGACCCTCAGATTCTCTTTTTGTCGTCTGAATCATTTCGGAATAATGCTTTCCCATTAACATTCCTCCCTCCCGTCCCACACGCACTGATGAAATCAGCAGCGCACCCACCGCACACCTGGTTACCTGGACGTTCTCTGTTTACAGTTAGTCTGGAAACACTGTAACTAAGAATGCAGACATAGCATTATGCGTTGTGCTAACAAGTAACAACATATTCACAGACAGACGTCAACACAACAGCACACTCCTTTTCTCTGAAACTGCAAATGTGTTTTTTGCATTTTGCTCTCACACGTGCCTCTGCATTTATTTTTCCGAAGCTGTGTTCTCATGCGCAAATGCTTACCAAACCCACTTCCCCTAACTCTCAAATGCATGCAGTTCACACTGTCAATATGGGCAGTCTTTAGATCTGAAAATTGAAATTTAACCCTAATGTTTGTTTTAATGTTTGTATGTAAATTTGATCTTTTTTTTCTGGTCAACAATGCCTCATGTTTTATTGCTTTTCTCATTAGATAGCATACACATGAAACCTTGGCACAGAGTCAATGACTGTTGCCCTAAGAATTATGAGAACACACCCGAGGCCACACCAAGGTTATATAATAGATTTTGGGAGCCAAATTTCATATACTTGTGGTATGCAAACCTTGTAACTGTCTATCACTGTGAGAACATTATCTCCCCTTTTGCTAATTAACATATTTAAAGGATCACATTTTCTCACTAGCCTCTGTCATTCTCTCAGTGCAGGCCCCGTATGTTCCACATTCGCAGAAATGCAAACTACTTCTTGTTTTTAAGAGAATAGGAAGAAATGTTGTCCAACGTCATATTTAGCATAACTATTCAGGTTCAGTGTTTTTTCTGTCACTATGGCTCTCTTTTTGTTTTTGTGGTGTGGTCCTTAGCAGGTTTGTTCATGCCATATTTGAGAAAAAGATTCAGTGAATCAGAGCTAGCCAATGCCCGCCAATAAAAACGGATTAATCGCTCCCCATATGACTCACAGACATATGCTTAGAGGTTATGGGTGACGTTTTCTACTCTGTTGCATTTCCTGTTGTGCTTTCTGTCACAATGTAGCTTATTCATTTTCAGGACATTTTTTTTCAAGTTATAAATGTTTAAAACAAATTAATAACAGAGGTTATTAAATGCGGAAAAATTGAATATGAGGATATGTTATTGCACACTGGTTAATATAGCTTAATGTATAAAATAAATCAATTTATTCACGGAAGAAATGCAACACAAACTCTGCAAATGATCGTGTGTATTATTTTCTTGTAATGCACGCAAACATTTACAAGTGGCCACCACTGGCCTGCGGGCTGCACTTTGAGAACACCAGTTTTGGCCTAAAACTAAGAATGTGCCAGTGTCAAATGAAAGGATGCAATTAACAGTAAAATCCAAACACTGTAATAAAAATAGCAAACTGAAGAATAATATTGTACCTCTGACAACAACAAAACACTTTCCAGCTCCAAGCAAACTGAGGTGATTATACAAGTTTGTTTTTTTCTATGCAGTCTCCTTGTTTGAGCTAAGGATGCATTCCCCAAAGAACATCTGGCTCTTATCACCTCTCGGCATCATTTCCTTCGCATAAAATGACCAAGTCCAGGAGCCGAGTCCCCAAAGTGTGCTTGTATTTACTGTAAACGGTGTTACGTGCTTATAACAAATCACTCCTATTATGTCATGTCAGTAGTAAGTAATAATATTGCTAATTTGAATCTTTTCGGCTCCTCTTGACCTAATGTTTGTCCACGCTTGAAAAATGAGTATAAGCCGGTGTCAAAGGCTACGGTACAATTTGACGGTGATAGAATGTGACATGCTGGTGAATTTTTTCACACACCCTTGTGGCAGACAGCAGTTGAATATGTCTTGTAGTTAATGTGATGAGAGACCAAAGGTCAAAAAGAGAAAAAAAAAAGAAAAAAAAAAAAAGCTCTGGGAAACGTGCTGTGCTGCATGATCCTCTGAGAACTGTAAAAGCCATCAAACATGAGCAAAACACTCAATTATATCTGGGGCAAATATTTTTGCTGACAGTCTATCTTACTTAGCAATTATTACATAAGGTTTTTTTTTTGGCATATAATTTGGGTTTGGAAAGCTGACTTCTATAGAAGCAGCAAATAATGTAACAGGAGGAGAAGAGAAACCCGGAAATATTATAATTTGCTTCTTACATTATATAAGGTGGTTGTTTTTCATGAGTTCCCACACCTAGGAAAGTGTGTTTTAATCGGACAGTGACACGCATGGCATTCTTCTTGATGGGCATGACTGGAATGTTATGATGACATTACAGCCTAATATGGGTATAATACTGAGCTCTGTAAGGTTGCAGCTTAGTTTCTGTCCTGTTATGAACTCACTTTCACATTCCTTTATTATTTACAGCTCATTTGAGGATGACAACAGGATTAGAGTGTCTGAAAGCATGGGTGGTGATCACGTCCTTCACACCCTGACATACTTACAGTAAACTGCTGCCTGACTTGAGAGGTTCCTTTATTCCCTCAGTATAAAATAACTTTAGTCACAACAAAATAAAGTACCATCATTATATAAATAAACCCAGTTCCTGGTCTTTCTGATTTATAAATATATGACATAGATAGACAAAGATATCTCCCACATCATTACATCACCAATATCAGCCTGAACCAGTCATCCAAGGTACGATGGAGCCATGGTTTTATGTAGTTACACAAAACTCTGATCCTACTATGCAAATTGAGGCTCATCAGACCTGGCAACATTTTTCCAATTTTCTGATGTCCAATTTTGGTGAGCCAATGCAAACTGGAGCCTCAGTTTCCTGCTCTTAGCTACAGGGGTAGCACCTGGTGTGCTCTTCTGCATACCTTGGTTGGAATGAGTGGTTATTTGAGTTACAGTCGCCCTCCTATTGAAACAGTCTCACCATTTTCCTCTGACTTCTAGCACAAACTAGGCATTTTCACCCAGGGAACTGCACTCACTAGATATTTTCTCTTTTTTAGGACCCCTATCTGTAAACCCTAAAATGGCTCTGCAGGAAAATCCAAGTAGATCAGGAAATTATTTGGTGTTGTTCTTAGATTACAAGCACCGCATTGAGCTCTCAAGCCTATCCTGATGCCTTATTTTTATCCCTCTGCAGTGTTTTTTCTCTGTTGCCAAACATAGTTCAAAGTCACTTAAATCACATTTTTTTTCCCCATTCTGAGGCTTGGTTTGAACTTCATCAGGTCATCTTGACCCTATCTATATGCCTAATTGGCCAGTGAGTGTCCGTATGCACTACATATACTGTATTACGTGTTGTGCATATTATTTGTTTAAAGAAGATTAAAAATTGTCTCAACAATGACTAAATCTTTGATACTTACAGTCTCTGATGGTATCAGGATGTACTTGCACTTTCCAGAAAATGACTCAGATAATTTCAGATTTAGATTCAGAAGAGATAAAGTTGATCAAAGCGATGAGGAAATACACCTCTGGGCCTTGTCCATGTGAGCTTTCAATTAGTTCAGTTCATGACTATCTTGGCTGTCTGCTTCTCGAGACTTAGCCAGATCATATGACCAGTCTGCCTCCGCGGTCTTTGATCAGCGCTTTGAATCACAAACAGCAGCAGACACTCTGTTCTCCTCATTAATGTTCCTCTTTAGACAAAGGTGAAAGCTCTTATGTCGAGACAGATTTGGGGAGATCGTATTTTTTGTGTATTGTTTGAAACCTTAAATCTGTTTATGTAACCCACCACTTCTGTAAAACATCTCAAATAATCAAGGCAAATCACTTTTTACAGCCTAATACTCCTCATTTAAAGACAACATGTGCTATTTCTTAAAGACTTCTCCTTACACCTTCTTAAATATCAAAGAAAGTGTAAGGCGGTTTTGCAGTAAACAGAACAGATTTGTTGTTTTCAAATAAGTCATCTGTTGCTGATGTAATGTGCGTCTACTTTAACAAGGATGCTGAGATTCCTCAAACCTTGGTTTGCGTCAGCAGAGAGATTCCTTGAGGTCCGGCATCTGGGTGCTGCATTTTTATTTTCCCTGCACATTGCTATCGCGACGCTCACGTGACACAAACATTCGAACGCTGCAGTCACAGACTGAGTTGTTTCCTGTCCCCCAGCTGGAGTGAGGGGTGTGAGAAAAATGCTCACTGAGCTCAGAGTTATGGCCAGCGAGGCGAATGGTAGCACAGAACCAAAAAAAATCCTCGAGTCAAAGTGACAATGGTCTCTTCTCTGACAGACACTTCACCCAGTGGTGGAGGAGGAGAGACAAAGAAGCAATTCAGTTTCTGATAACACAAGAGTGCCTGTCTATAACAAATCCTAAGTTATGAATGAAGACAAAGATGCGTAGGCTGTGCAATAAAACATGAAGAAACAGGTGGAGAGAAATAGGCCTTATTTAAATCACTGGAATTAATTAGGAAGGTTATGTTAAAACCTAACAGATGGCACTAATCCCTGTCTTTATCTGTGGGGTTTCGGGGTTTAGAATTAGAAGAGGGATTGTCATGGGTGGGTGTTCCATCAGTGTAGGGGCACGCCCTCAGTATGGCCACAGACGTTGGCTCGAGGGCAGTTAAATCAGTCTGACTCTGTGCCAGAGTGTTTTATGTTCCTATTCAGCCTGAGGAAGGAGCTGTAGACCACTGGACACTCTCCAACTCTCCAACTCTTTGCATATTGTTTGAAGGGCCATTCATTTGACATTTTCTTTTGCCAGTTGCAGTCAGTTAAACATTTCGGTTCTTAAAAGCCATCATAGGATTGTAAAACTACAGCTTCAAATGAGCACTTTAGTGAAATGACACACAAAAATAATTCCTGTGCTGTGGAAAATTAGATTGTTGGAGTAACTTACTTTGGGAAATGTTTAATTCATGAGTGACCAACTTCTTGTCTGATTTGTTATGTGGTCAACTAAAGTTGAGAAGGTAAATAAAGAACACAAAGGCCCGAGGAGACGCATAAAAAATCTGGCTGTCGACATGAGCTATAAGTCGTGGGGTCCTTAAGTGCTAAGCTGATGCCTGATGGAAACACTCACAAGGTACATACACTTTAGTGCTGGTGCCTCTCTGGGAGGTCTTGTAGTGGTAAAAAGCTAAGGATTATGGGAACAAAATATTAAATTCTGGGAGTGAATGGTCATTTGGGTGTAAATTCAGTGAAACGGAAAAAGTTTTGGTTGTGTGAATAAGAACAAAACACAGGAAAACAGTAGCAGGCTACAACAAAATGAGATGAATGACCTTCATAGAAAAGGAGGAAGTGGTCCAAACCCTCTTCATCATGACTCCATCGTTCTGAGACTTGGCAGAAAGTGAAAAAACAGATTTATGAGCTGTGGCTCACGTTCCTACAGGACAGTTTATGTAAAGAAGTACTGGCATTATTGTTGCATGAATCAAATTTATGTTCTGTGCATTTTGCTTATTATAAATGTCAACTCTTTCCCACAGCAGACTTAAGTATCTCTTGTGAGATTGCCAGAGATATGATTTCCTGTGTTTTGCCTGTTCCAGACAATGATTCCTATATTTTGTGGACTCTCTAACCAACACATGACCAATACTTTGCTCTAAGCTAAAATCCCATGCCCAATGTTCCATGAAATGTTCTGTGTATATACATAATACTTACTCCTACAGGAAGATCATGGTGGCTCACTCATGCTACTTCTATACCAACCATAAAGAGTTACAGTACAGTAATACTATGACAAAACATCACTTACCTTAGCTAAGTATTTAGAGTGGTAACATGACAAAATCAAACTATCAGCACCTCTAAATCTGACTGACAAAGAAAATCAAAGATTATACTCTTTGTCCAACCTTTGATCCAGACCTCTTGTCACCGCATTCATCATGCAAGTCACAAAGGGCAACAAGGCAGCAGATAAAGCTGTTTTCTAGGTACATGTGATAAAAAACAAAAAATGCCAAGAAACACAAGAGCAAGAGCGCACAAATCAGTCATATGCATAAGCAAACATTCGCTCACTCAAAACCCTCCTCGCTCTGTTTGGTGCAAACTTGTAGGATAAGCAGCAGAGTGTCTGGAGGTTTTATGCAAATCTGCAACCCATTAGCACACAAAGCTACTGTGTGCTATTTTAACTTTAAAAAATCTTCACTGTTTTATGATGTCTGTCATGATTTTTGCTTGTGTTTCACCTTTTGAAGATGGGCTATTCCCATAAACCAGAACCACAAACACTCTCCCCAATGGCCCTGTGGTGGGATGGATACAAGGCCAGGAGGTTAACCTCTTTAAAGATTTACTTGGCTGAGGTTTAAAGCATTTTTTCTCTTCCCACACACATTTTCCACAGACGAGAAAGAAAAAAAAACTGAGTGCTTATTAGATTTGAGCAAAGTTTAGCAAGTCCTCATACAGTTTTACGCTGCGCGCTCTTTACTGGCTGACCTCATGACCAGGTGACAAACAGGGCTGCGGTGATGCTGTTGGGAAGAGTGCGTGTTTTTTTAAGGAAGGATATTGTTGGACTGTCACCATGGATACACAAACAAACACAGAGAACTGAACTGGCACGCTTCACCAGGTAATCATTAGCACTAAGCTGACCTTTGAACCCTCCCTTGCCTCAGATGACATATGGCCACAACTACCTGCTGTCACAGGAGTCACTGAGCTGTGTTACACAGTGTTGTTGAAGCAACAGCTTTACATCACGTAGGCTGTTGCCACCTCTTTTTTTTTTTTTTTTTTTTTNGTAGTGTAGTTTTGTCTTCTAGCTTGGGAATTATTTCTTTACGTGAAACAAATGCATCAAACTTGTCAGGAATTTCCCTCAGCATGAGCCTGCCACAACAAACAGGATAAAAATGTCAGCAAAAGTCAGTCGCTGACTTTCTTATTCACTTGAGTGTGTCTGTGTCTACACACTTTGTGGTTTTAAAAGATTTTTTGTGACTTTTTTTCTCGTGTGCTTATTCTCCCTTTCAGCTTCATTTTTTTTTCTTTACTGATATTTCTGTATGTTACACGAGCACTACCCTCATTTTTTATACCCCAGACCCCAAACTACCACCGCCACCCTCTCCTTCTATGCTCAGTTGCCAATTAAAATACATTTTTTCCATTTCTTGCCTGAGTCAGACATTCTGAATGCATGTCTCTGCTTCCCTGTGTCCTCTGTTTGCTCTGGCTTCTACCATATCTTCTTCTACTAGTATTATTCACAATTTTTGCCACCTATACTCTGACTTTCTCAAATCAAACCAGATTTCTGACACCATTTCTATCTTGTTTTGTCAGCTGCTGTTCTTGCTGCTCCAAGCAAAAACAGCAGCTGAATTCTCTTATTGAATTCTCCAAAGCTGTGTTTAACCCTCTCTAAAATTTTCTGAACAATATAAGTGTTGTTTAGAATAAAGAATGTACAGTAAAGATTAATGTCTCTGTTTTTGGATTATTGAGACAAGGATGTAGCTG
>JASGAU010405420.1:19881-55085 GCA_030220045.1 Australoheros facetus
CAAGACCAGAGACAGAAGCAACAGCTGAGAAAGCCTTTTCAGTTTCAGAGGTCTGTCTGTGCAGTGTGTCTCCCTATACTTAAGCCTGGCAGCATCTGTTAACACCCACACCCCAATGGCCTTTCGCGTGGTGTAATATCTAAATCTGTATGTAGCTATTTTGACCAATCTAGACAAGCATTGTTAAACTGTTTGCAGCATTTTGCATGGGGAGTCAAAGGGAACTCAACAAGCTGCTGTTTCTATTCTATATTTTTTTTGAGAGGGATAAAAAGATCCAGTACTGTAAACAGAGTAATGCATTGTGATTTTGTCTCCCTATCGCATGCAGAGTTCTTTTTTAATTCATCTGCCTGCATAAGGAAATCAACAGTTTACCACAATCACTGTCTTTACGTGCAAACATTATCTTTCAGGCCGTTGCACAGCTATAGTTACGATCCCCTGGCAGGATGTGGCGAGAGCTTCTCATCTGTTGCTACCTGAGAACAGCTTTCATCGTGTCTGTGTCTCTTCCCGTTCCTCCTGTGCTGCTGTTTTGCACCAGCCCACACAGTGCAGAGCACGCTCTCAAAGAAAATAAATCAGTTGCCACAACCTGGGGGGAAAAAGTCTGCAAAAAAGCCAATTACATATTTGTGGGGATAAAAGATGCATTTCACACTCAAGCTTTCCACTGTAATCTTTGGATCTGCAATTTAAACACCAACTTTACCAGTGCTCGACTCTCTTTCCTGAACATTGTGTCATTTTTTCCCTTTTGTGGTCAGGAGAGATGTTTCAAAGCTAGAATCCATATGTGTTGCCCCCTTCAAATCTAAGGTCATTGAATGAATTATGGCAAGTTTGCTAAACGTACTTTACTCTTGTTGCTAATTGCAGCACTGAAGAGTAAGCAAAACTGGAAGCCATTTGAGTACAGTGAACTCATTGTTGTGCTTCAGAAATCAGTTGGAAATGATTAAAGCTTTTGTCACATTGCATGTTATCCTGCTGGAAGCAGCCATCAGAAGATGGACCCACTGTGGCCATAAAGGACATGGTCAGACATGGTCGGACATGGTCAGAAACTATACTCAGGTCAGTTGTGGTGTAAACAATGCTCAGTTGGTACTAATGGGCCCAAGGTGTGCCAACAAAATATTCCCCACACCATTACACCACTACCAGCAGCCTGAACAGTTGGTACATTGCAGGATGGATCCATGCATTCGTGTTGTTTGAGCAAAATTCTGGCCCTACCATCCAAATTTCACAGCAGAAATCGAGACTCATCAGACCAGATAATGTTTTTCCAATCGTCTGTTGTCCACTTTTAGTGAGTCGGTGTAAACTGTAGCCTCAGTTTTGTGCTCTTAGCTGACAGGAGTGGCAGCTGGTGTGGTCATCTGCTACTGTAGCACATCTGCTTCAAAGTTGTGTGTTCAGAGATGTTCTTCAGCATACTTTGGTGTAGCAAAACGTTGTTGGAGTTAATGTTGCCTTCATGTCAAGCTGGAAGCAGTTTGGCCATTCTCCTCTGACTTCTGACATCAACAATGCAGTGTCGCTCCCAAAAAAACTGCCACTTACTGCATATTTTCTCTTTTTCGGACCATTCTCTGTAACCCTAGAGATGGATGTGCAGAAAAAACCCCAGTATTTAAGCACTTTCTGAAATAATTAGACCAGCCCATTTGGCACCAACAACCACTTTCAAAGTCACGTAAATCACAGAACTCATCGGTTTACAACAAGTAACAGCACACAGCCAACTAACCTACATTTATGTACAGTAATTTATCATTATAAAATAATGTGACAACTGAGTAGGGGATTTTTAATGAGGCCACACACCATTTCTCCTCCAGGCCTGTTTGCTTGGTGTTGTTCTTATATTACAACCACCGCAATGAGCCCTTAAGCCTATCCTCATGCCTTATTTTTATCCCTCTTCAGTGTTTTTCTCTGTTGCCAAAAGGATTAAGAACCTATCTTTTAATACCGCTTGAACGTCAACTGTGCACGTCATCCTGCGGTCCTGAGGTGATTGCCTTCCAGCATCAATGTCTGGGAAACCACCGATTCATCCCTGTGAGGAGATGTTTGCATTTTTATTAACCACAGTGGGTTATGCATCTAAAGGCATCTAAATCATGCAGGGCCATTTAGTTTAACGAGGTGTGAGACCTTTGCTGTTCTGTCCAGACTGAGGTCACTGCAAAAAGATTCGCGATCACACCAGATTGTGATCAACACCATCATGCTACTGCACAAATGAAAAAGTCAATAAAAGTATGATGTCATGTGTTAAATTGGACCGCTGCTAGCCTGCCCTTACCCTGATAGTGGTTAGCTCTATACCCAAGCAAACTGGTGTCTGCTATTAAACTGCTGGGTCCAATAATCAGTTGCTTGCTAAGGACAAATTGCACAACTGATGCGATACATGCTGAAGCCCTGCATAAATAACCAAAGAAGACGGGGAACGCCTATAGACTGAGGTGAGATTACCCGCCTGAGTCTGGAGCCATTCATTATATGGAAACCTCGCTCTGTATAAACAATGGTTTAAAACTAAGCACCATAAACATAGAATTTAGGCAGTAAGCAGTTTTTATCTATGGATTCAGCATTTTGCAACCCTACATATAGTCCTTTAGGCCTTGTTAAGACAGCAAATTTCCTAAGAAAGCTTGATTTACATTCTCACGAATTGTTGTTTGTAGGAAAGAAGTTATCAGCAGCCATCAGATTCTTTTTTTCATCCATACGTGAAGGGAAAGTAAGAAATGAAAGCGATTCAACAAATATGGCATGATTGAGAGCTCTTTGGCAAAACCAAAAACAGGGATAACGCATTAGTCAGACATTTCCCCGTGCCACATCATGGCATTCCTCAATCAAGTCATCTCCGTGTTACAAGCCGAGGGTGGAAACAGGTCATTGTGGTCATTCAAACAAAAAGGAAAAGCCTGGGATCTTATCAGAGTAGGAGATCTTTATATAACTGCACTGGCTTCTAAGCAGTCTCACAAGGGAGCAGCAGAAAACATTCAACAGCACTGTGTCACTGAGTCACAGGAGAAAAGCATTTATGTAATGAGAATCCCCCTTTTAACGACGCCACAGGTAACAAAACGAGGAGAAAAGGGACATCTTTGAAAATGTGGACAAAAGACAGTCTGTCTCTCCAACACATTTACCTAATGACATCATAAATAAAGCCTACCCCAGCTTTAAGTGATCAATTCTTTGTAAACACCAAACTGTCTCTAAGCCTGCACGACCTTCTTTTACTTCTCTGGTTCTTCAGCAGCTCTCTGGAAGAATCACAACACCTCTGCTATCCATCCCTGTGTGAGGACGTCTGCTTCATCAGATTTATGCAAAAGTGCAGTTTTAAAATTACAGTGAAATTGTGGAAATAGTTTGTGAAATTGGTCACTCAGAGATATAGACACAGAGTATATCACTGAATCAGCAGCTCCCCCCACCCTTACAGAGCTTTATGGCATGCT
This sequence comes from Australoheros facetus, assembly GCA_030220045.1. NCBI lineage: Eukaryota > Metazoa > Chordata > Actinopteri > Cichliformes > Cichlidae > Australoheros > Australoheros facetus. Next base: position 23,382 of record JASGAU010405420.1, read on the forward strand.
GCAGCTCAGTGTTAAGCTATCTAGCATCCAATTGTTACCAATCTCAAAGCACCATTAATAACCAAAAAAAGCTCCAAAAGCCCATCATAACTCCCCGATGGGCACAAAATGGACGATAAACACACGTAGTTACTTGCTATTGAACACAACTGAGCGTATATCAGCTGAAAAACTGTATCAAAAGTAGAGTGAAACCAAAAAAAGAGCTAAAATTGAGTGATGTACATCCAGTAGATGAAAAGAAACACAACCACAAATGGATGATAGCAGGATTGTTCCATAAGCACTGGAGCAGGAAATGAATGCTTATGTTGTGTCAGTGTTACTGTGATTTTAAGAAATGAATGGCAGTGAGCGTCTCCCCACCACAGAGAATAACAAAGACCTGAACATTATCACCATACCCTTGTGCCCTATCGAGTCATGACTGGGCCTATTTGTTACAGTGGCTCTGAAAGTTTTTTGTGTTTCCCAGGTCATGGCTGAACTTCTCGTATTTATGTTAGTCAAACTGCAGGCTGGCAGTCTCGTTTGCTGGTATGTGTTTTCATTGGGTCTCTAGGGCCGAGTAAAGCTCCTTCGCTAACGTGGTTCCTCTGAACTCTGACCCTGGCTCAAATGGGAAACCTGGCTGGGGGGGAGGGGGGGGGGGGGGTGTCAAGACTTCAGAGTGTGTCCACTTAGATTTAAGGTAACAATTTGAGGAGGCATAACATGTTATATAACCCTCTTGCTAGACACTAATGACTTGGTAGAGCCTGAGGAATGTCCTCTTTCAATAGGTGTCTTTTACATCAGTTTCTGTTTGTGGAAACAAAATTAGCTTTGGTATGGTAAGACTGCACAAATCCTGCTCTGTGTGCTAGATAAGAGCTACATAGGGCATATGACCAACCGTTGGGAATGTACTCAGCCACGGGCCATAAAACCAGTACAGAAAAAACCTGTCACACTCTCATCTTTTTTTTTTTTTTAACTCTCTCACCTCCATTCCCTCAAGGTGGAGCAGCTTTTCATTTCCTCATTCAAACACTGGGAATATAGGCTGGTGGGAGTCTTTTGAGGACTTTTAGAGAGCACAAAGCATTGGCAAAATTACTTTCATCATTTAATCCATCAATATTTTTTAAATAATTTGGTCCCATCTTTGCATATCTAAAATCTAAAATAATCAATAGCCATAACATTCTTTGACTGTAAAACTAAAGGTAGTTAATACCCCTCAAGGACTTCTTATCTTTCAATACAATGAACTCCGGTTGTTTTGGCAAAAGCAAACATCTCATATCGTCTCACACTGTGTCTTTATTTCACATGTGTTATAAACAAAGGTGAGAGCCACAGCCTTGACCACTAGTTCTTTTATTTTCCGGGAATGACGCTCGGATGGAAAAGGTGGTTGTTGTGGATTTCTATTTATTTGGGATTGGCACAGACCTTGACCTTTATACAGATTGTATTTAAAAGTTATATATAGAAAACTTGCAGTGGGCATGTAGATGGAAATCAGTGGACTTTCCACACACACATGACCTGATGAGTTATCTAATGGGATGCTTTGAATTCTTCTTGAATGACATAAAAGTTTAATGGCCAGACAACAGATTGGGGGGGTTGGGCAGAAAGTTCCAGATCCCTCAGGGTAGCTTCGCATTCATGACCGAGCTTAGTGTGAGAAAGTCAAGCTCACCTGTACCAAGCCCAGGGCAAGTATGAGTAAAACACATACCAATAACATCTGACATGCCTGAAATGTTTGTGAGCGTGAGAGTTTTTGCATGTCTGTTTTTAAATTACTGTGTTTTGTTGCATCTCTTGTTTCTTCTGCAAGTAAATTTTTGGAGGTTTTAGTAGAAGTAAGGGGTCGAGGGGTTAAATAAGCACATCAAGTTAGGTTTGTGTCCTGTGAATTAGTCCTAGTGCATTTAAACGTTTGTCATTGTTTACTGACACATAACTAACAGGCTGCTCTAAATGCTCTTATGCGGGGATATGAAATAAGAGGTTTCTGTTTAGACTTTTGTTTTTTGTGCATCTTTGTGTATTTTATAACAACAGGGTACTGGTTAACCTCCGCAGATACCTATCAAACCGAAACTAATGATATAAGTGTTTCCGCGTACCTGCACCATTAAGCTCCAGTCATTTGCTAAAGCACGCCAGCCAGCTGGCTTGCACCTTGGGACGTCCTGCTCAGCAAATTCATTGGCTTCTGCTGCTAGCGTCAGCGCAGGAGGCTGGCCCTGACGAGGAGTTTATTGTCAGGAATGTATAGTAGCACTCAAACTAACCCCGCTGCTGCACGCATCATCCACTTGTTTGGGACGCGCACAACCTGGATTATTTCCCTGTGGTTTCGTACAAGTCCTGCAGGTTCTAACTGACTGTTTGTTTTTTTATTTAATTATTATTATGCGAGTTTTTACTTGAGCATACAAGGAACTCTTCTTTGTATTTATTTGGTGGAAAAGGACTGTTTCATTACAACGTACGACTTCAATGCCACATTCAACAACCATGAACAAAAAAGGAATGGTGACAAAAATCCACACCAGGATAAGGACTGACCCGTTCACTGGCAGTTACGAGCTGGTCGGTAAAGAACTTGGCAGGTGAGTTTGTTGCCTGAGGTTTTTCCTCACAATCAGTGATTTAAAAAAATAAAACGCTAATGTTTTCGTGAGCTGGCTGACTGGACGTTGCAACAATATCTCGACAGGCTTAGGCAAATCGCTTAATCATATTAGAGTTACTCTCTGCACGTGTTACTGTGGAGCGTGTTAATTGAATATTTCCAATTGTGCATTCGGTCTGCTGACGGAGCAGCGCTTTGGCACACGCAACGCGTAATGGTAATGCGGGTTTTTGGGAGTCTTGGCTGGAAGTTGCTGAATAGTTTTGAGACTTTATAAACAGTGACAGTAAAGAGTTGTGCGGAAATGCGGCGACTGTTCTTATGCATTGTCTGCTATTTAAGAAAGGATGTTTTTTTTTTCTTCTTCTTAATGTTTCTATCCAGTCCAGCTTGCACGGTCCAGTATATCCTAGTGCACGTGGTACTGAAAAATAATGTAAAGCCTCAAATATCATGAGTTTAGCTTAAGAATTCTTATTTTGTTCTTTTTTCTGGTGTTTGGGGGCCATGCCATAAAGAAACAAAGAAAATTGACTTGGCGCAGCAAAGGTGTTTGGCACAACAGAGCACGCAGACGACAAGTTTACTTTAAAAAGTAATATTTGCATGACAGCCTATGTTAATGTCAAGTGACAGAATATTCACCAAGAAGATGGAACAGATGCGAAAACACAAAATCAGACTTGACAATTTTCCTGTTTCGTGTACCTGCTTTCCGACAAGTTAAAAATGCCATCTATCACCACTGCCTTCTTCTGTCTGTCACTTCCTCTTTCTTTAGCCACATATTTTATTCCTCCCAGTTGCCGGTGTCTGGATTCCAGTTGGAATTGCAGATTCTAGCCATATTTATACGGGGATTCCCCAATGTGCCAAACTACAATGAGTTTCTCTAGTAAGCGCTGCAGCATGAATGAATAAGATGGAGCTGTGTTTCACTTCTTGGGTTTCACTTAACTCAACAGCTGTTTGGATGGTATTTGTGCTGTGTGCGTCTTTACAACTTAAGTTTAGGTTTGCTCTGCTGCACATGCTCCTTAATGTTCAAATAGGTAGCCAGTTACTACTTGTAAGATGCCATGGGACATAAGGGAGAGTAGCAGGACCTATGGGTTGGCTTGAGGCTGCCGGTGTAGTGTACGGCATCCTATAAACATTTCCTTTCTTTCTCTTCACCAACACAGATCAGTTTTCATCCTCCTTTCCTCACTTTCTCATGACTTGAGCTCAACAACATCCTGAGATCAGGCCCCATAATCATATTAGGTGCAGGAATGTATGTAAGTGCTGCATGAAAGGAGATCAGCTTTATTGTACATTTGAATGCTGAATATTACAACTGTAAATACCAGGCATCAACTCAAAGTTTGCAGTTTACAACCTGATAATCAAAGTCTTCTCATTACTGAGAGGTGCACGAAACATGTTGTGGCCAACTTAAAAACAGGAAGAGGAATTCATGTAGTGTGTTGGTCTGTCTGTGAAACAGGCAAATAAGAGGTGAGAGAGCTGTCATTTTTTTTCATTGCACTGCAGACATGAGTCAGTGACCCACTGAGGCAGACAGAAAGTGATTTGTTAATCAAATTGTCGCCATCTTCTGGAAAGGAATGTTTTGTGTCACAGTAAATTTGGTGATAACAGATGATCTGCATCATTATTAGTCAGAGTATAGTAAACTCTTATATTATGCCACGTCTTTTCTAACCAGAACATCCTGTGCCTCTGCCTAGTAACACAGAGTGTGAACATGGCCTTGTTTAGTAACCTCTGATGTCAACCTTAGAAAGGACCCCTGGCTGCCCTTTTCCACAAGCAGTAATCATTTCTTTTCACTCCATATGTAGCTCCCAGCCCACAGCTCTGAACTTGGCTAATTAAGGATGAAAAGCCCCTGGTGGCTTTTGCCTTTTCAATCTGAACAATGACTGCAAGACTGGGAAATGGTGTGGCAGCCAAAACAGAGCCAGACTCCTGCCAGAACAGTAGCTGTTTTTTGGTCAGCAGCACAGTCAGCTTTAAGGAATACTGTGTGGGGAAATGACTGGGACTTTTTAACCTTACACTTTATTTAGATTCTGCCCAATTCAGTCATGTTTTCACATTTTGAATTCACTTTCCCTTCATCTTCTGCATTGTGTTTGAAGTGCAGCTTAAGAAACCATTGAGATGTTAGATATGGATATTAAGGTTCCAGTGAATATGTCTTGCAGTTGATTGGGCTCCAACTGTTGTCAAGTAGTGACCCCCTCCCCTCATATACCCAGCAACATTCATGGGTGGTCCTGGTCTCAGGGCTGCTGTGTTTAGCTGACCGGTCAGCTTTTGTACGACTGTCAATGCAGAAGCAGTCTCTGGCTGAGGGTCTGGGCGGAGGTGTCAACATAATTCATTTGTCCCTGCTGCTGTCAGCTGTGAAGAAAGGGAAGTGGACAAGGCCTCATTATCAGCCTGGGAGAGATGGCTGGTTGGTTTGACCCACATGCAATTTTGCATACACCGGACATCCTGCCCTCACCCACGGCTGACCCTTAACACCTCTTATGACTCTATTAATGTACATGCAGAAAAAATGAAAAAGAATGTTAATTATGAGAAAAAGCAGATATTTTCTTAATGCTCTGTTTCGCTAGTGACATCATGCAACATGTTGCATCTCTTTGTCTTTGCTTGGCCTACAAAGTAGCAATATCCTTATCACAGTCCTGCCCTCCATTCTGCAGCTCTTGCCAAAACTGTCAGCCTTATCTGCTCCCCTTCAGACCCTCCTGAAGGCTAAGGGAACAGGAGAAAGGAGGAGGAACGCTCAACAGAATACCTCCTCGGCAGAGCATATCAGTGGTCCATAACGGTCTGAATTTTCAAATGATGCCACATAATCTAATCATCTCTGTACTGTTCTGTAACCTCACCCTCACTGCTGTGCTTGTGGCTGATTGGCAGGCCTTTCCAAAATGTCTAATGGCATTTTAATTGTAATATACAGAGTACAGTATATGCATTCATTTGCAAAAGTTTAAGTGACCCACATTTAATCCAGTAGCTATTTGTGAAATGAGACCATCTCTAAACAAACTNGCCCAGAATGTGGTTTTCTGCCTTCTCATTAAACACACTTTTTTTTTTTTCCTTCCTTCTTCCCAGGGGAAAGTTTGCAGTTGTGAAGAAGTGCACTGAGAAGGCGACGGGGAAGCAGTATGCTGCCAAGTTCCTGCGAAAGCGACGGAAGGGCGAAGACTGTCGCATGGACATCTTAAATGAGATTGCTGTGCTGGAGCTGGCCGAGGCAAACCCCATTGTGGTGGCGTTGCATGAAGTCTATGAAACCAACACTGAAATCATTCTCGTTCTAGAGTGGTAAGACAATACTCTAGATGTTACACAAACACCCCAGATGTTTTCAGCTGTTCACTAATGTTCTACATCAAAACTATGTCTACCTGTCTTGCAAAAAACCAGCACTGGCTTGCACAGCTAATGGCATTAGGCAGCAGTAATCTAAATAATTTCCTGCCTAATCTAAGTGTTTGAGCCGTATCAGGGAACTTGGGATAAAATGATTAGAGACTCAGTTATTAGTGAAGAGGGAAAAAAACAAAACTTACTAAACATTTTTTTTGTTATCATTTTATCATCATTTTTATGCAAATGAGTTGAGGATCGTGTAACATTGTTCCAGCTGTCTATCCATCCACTTTTTTTATTTTATTTTAATACTATAACCACTTCGACAATCCAGACTTACAGGGAGACTATAGCCTATTTGAGGTGGGGTACACCCTGGACAAGTTTCCCAGGTGTACTTTAGAATTACTTCTTGATAAGCTAAAGGTTTAACTGGAAAAGCCACAAATCTTACGTGCAGGTCATGTAACATCCTGTATTTTGCAAGATAAGAATGTCAGAACTTGGTGTTTCCGTGTGAATAATCAGGTTTTATGCAGTGTAGCTGGCTGATTTGTGAGAGAGGAGGGGGAAAAAATGTGTTGCTTCCTGGCATAGCTGTAGGCAAGTTGCTATTTCTTTAAAAAAAAAAAAAAAAAACTTGTGAAACGCATAGGCTTGCATTAGTTTTACATGCAGTCTACCTTAAATGGAAATTCTGTCTCTCTCTGTGGTTGTGGTTAGTTGTTCATCTCACTGTAGCATGAACACCCCAGTTTCTTGTTAGGCGATTGTGATGAGGTGTCACTTTAAATACCGATGTAAAACTGCACCACGCTTGAAAGTAACAATATTAAGCTACAGATGACTCATTTAAATGCTATTCTGTGAACTTGTTAAGGCAGTGTGAGACCCTCCAGCATGCAGGTGAACTAGACAGCAGGTGGTTCACACGGCCCAGCAAGGTCATTGCAGCATCTGGCTCTGGCCTGCTGTGGTTCAGTGTTAAATGACTTGATGTATCTAGTAAGTGTCCTCTAACTGCATTAATGACAGTTTAATTAGGATTTGGAAAGATCCCATAATTACATCAGTCCCATCAGTGCACAAAGGTAGCAAAGGGAATTACTCTTGAACCATGTTCCGTTGACCCTTTTTCCAGGACTGCGCACTTCTTGGGCAGAAAGTCTTCTCCTACTCAAGATACTCTAGTCATCCCCTTCCCAGACGTGGAATGCCTCAATTGAACAAAAGCTTATCTGTGGGGAGGGCTGTGTTTGACCTCTGACTAAAGTGTGAAAGGGGAAGTAGCACCATAGTTCACCCCTGCATGCCTGCAGAGAAAACATAGCAGGAGGTCAGTCTACAGTGGCCCACATTTCCTCCTCAGCTGCCAAAGAAGTTACACTGAGAGTTGTTGGTGTACTGGGAGTTGAAGCAGCATGTGCACGCATGACATTTTAGCTCTGACAAAGCTTGGTTTTGTTTTTTAAAAAGTCAATTATTTTCTACTGCACCGTGCACGTGTCCCAAAAGCTGCAGAAGCACTAACAGTGAGCTGATGAAAAAAAAAACTGCATTTACAAACTGTCTGACCTCAGCATGAGTTTCAAGAATTGCAAACCATTTTCCATTTCCTGTGGGTTTAAATGTAAGCAGCGAGCAAAGCACGGCTCCCAAAAGTAGCACACAACCATGCTGGTATAACATGTCATGCGCACGCTCACTTTTTGTAGCCACAACCACTTCCTTGTCAGTGTCAGAGAAATGACAGAAGCTGAATTCAGAAAATGTAAACCCAGCGTGCGTCAGAAATCCCTGGTGTAATGACTAGTTTTAAAGATGGTGACTTTGATGAAAAATGAATCGCCTCTGAGTTCTAAAACGTTTCTTTTTATGGAAAGTAACCTAAAGCTCATCGGTGTCTAAATCAGAATTATATGCCATGTAACATAACTGAGACTGCACTGGACTTTAATTGAATCATGCTGGAACACAAGCATTGTCCAGAAAATGCAGCCAACAGGCAGAGTAGGACTTTGGAAACTGGGTGACAAAGGGCTGTCAATGAGTAATGAGCCAAAAAGAGCTTAGAGCAAATCACTTCTCCTGCAGAACTAAAGTGATTACTAATCAAAGAGGAGACTGACTTTTTTACCGCTTTTGCTTTTTTATCTATGCATTCAGATTTTGGGGGGTCAGCTGTTCTTGACTCTCGTCTCAAATGTTTACAGCAAGCAAGTATTTATTGCTAACAGTTTGGGAAAAGGGTCTGAGAGAGTGCAGGTTGAGGAGGCTAAAGGGACTGGAAGGTTCTTTAATCATTTCAGAAGAGTGATATTTCTTTCACAAGTAAGTTTTGAGTAAATGAGCAGAAAACAATACATAGCTGAGGCTCATGTGGATTAGTTACAAGCTTGACACATGTCCGCTTCCACTTCTACTTTCCATCTCTTTCTACTTTAAGAAAATATTTTTACTCAGTGATTAGTTGGCCAGTGATTTTTCTTCCCTTTCCTTCCCCTGTTTTAGTGAATTTATTACAGTAAATTGGGTTGTAAAAAGAGCTTATCTGAAGCTGCTGATACAACCATTCTTATCTTAGCAATATTCAGAGGCTGGATACCTAAAACCACATTGATTTATGTTGGACTTGCATACAGTGTGTCGATGTGGATGAACTTTGTTTCTCTAACACAAAGGAAGGGAAAATGGTTATATAATTTTAAAGAAAGTGGGTAATGGCTTTGTATTTTCTTCTGTGTTCAAGTGGGATGGGCTGGTAATTTGCATTGTCAACTTGTGTGACTCAAACTGAGTGGAAGGGTGTGTGTTATAAATTTTAAGGCACAATTTATTATTACAAGTTCAAATGAAAGTGAGCCAAACTAAACTTCACTGGGTGTTCTTTTCATCTAATCCTTAGTTTCTTTTTATTCAGTTTTCCTTCCTGTGTTTTCCTTCCAGTGCTGCCGGTGGTGAAATCTTCAACCAGTGTGTTGCAGACAATGATGAGGCCTTCACAGAGAAAGATGTGATACGGCTGGCCAGGCAGATCCTGACCGGAGTGGCCTTTCTGCATCGGAACAATGTGGTGCATCTGGATCTGAAAGTAAATACACTGAAATGTTAATGACACATAAGACGGTGTGTTCCGTCAAGAGTCGGACTGGGGAAGATATCATTTCTGTTATGCAACCACAGCTCATTCAGTGTGTCATGACTGTTCCCGTGAGGAATCGGTTTATAAAGACATCTGACCTAACTATCGTGTTTTCTTTAATGGGTCCTGAAGTAACAAAGCAGCCATCATTCAGATTCCCTTTTCTTTCACTTCTGGTTTCTCATTTCATCTGTCCTAGATAATATGATCAATTCAGATTGTTTTAGAAGAACTTTAAGATGATGTTAGAGTGTTCTCAAAAGATAAATCATTCACTATTGAAGCATTCTTGTGGCTTCATTGTCTTTACTGACTCAGGCCTGATATTTGGCCTTCTCCTGTATGCATCTCAATTTTCAAACTATATCTGGCCCAGATTTAAGTTGTGTGTACAGTACAGTATTTACTTAGACTAACCACGGAGCCGTTTAAGTATCTGGCAGAAATGCCTTTACCTCTTTTCAGAATTGTCTGATAGGCTTATTGGATGATCTGAGCTCAGAGGCCCAGCTAGTACAGTGAATGATGGCCTAAACACCCCCCCCCCCTAATCCTCTCAAGATCAGTTTCTCCAAATGCTTTGACTCAAAGGCATGTAATGAATTACCTCAGGTGGCAGACCTCAGGCTGATCAAATAATCAATAGACTTTATCTCATTATGTTACCTCTGTCTAATCTGCGTGTGTGTTTTCCCCCTCCAGCCTCAGAACATTTTGCTGACCAGTGCCACACCACTAGGGGACATTCGTATTGTGGACTTTGGCTTGTCTAGACGAATGGACAACATCACAGAAGTCAGGGAGATCCTGGGTACCCCAGAGTATGTGGGTAAGTCCTACTTTCGAATTTCTATTAATTGGCCAAAACCACGTGTCTTTTTAACGAGTGCCATTTATTATAACTAACTGTGGCCGTGCGTTTCTGTTGCAGCCCCAGAGATCCTGAACTACGAGCCCATTAGCACTGCTACAGATATGTGGTAAGTGTGCTACTTCATCTTAGTATTTCCACTCATTTTACAAGATGCCACACATTTAGTTTGTGCTTTACTTCTAAATAAATATTATGGACAGTGATGTCACCTCCATAACGTGCAAAAGAGAAATTTATGTCTAGACTTGTGACCACAAGAGAAACTTTGCTTCATACTTGCATTTAATTGGCTAATCATACCATGGTGGAAGTCAGCTTTGCTGTCGGGCATTGCAGCACACTGTGTAATCATAAAAGATGATGACTTGCCCCATAACCTCCTTCCCCTTTCTCCTTCCTCTGTATTAGGAGTATTGGGGTTTTGACCTACGTCATGCTGACAGGCGAGTCTCCCTTTCTTGGTGCTGACAAACAGGAGACATTCCTCAACATCTCTCAAGTCAACATAGACTATTCCCCGGATACATTCGAGGGCATCTCTTCCCAGGCTGTTGACTTCATCAAGACCTTGTTGGTTAAAACCCCCCGGTGAGACTTTTTTTTTTTTTTTTTTTTTTTAACACTAAAGATTAAGCTGATTAGAGGTTATGTTTATGACTTAAAGGGAAAGTTTCCATCAGCATCAGTTTGAGCTGATTGACACACCAAGGATGTGAGTCAGGTTCACAGCAGCACGAAAGTACACGTCCGTACACATCTAAATGAGTGTTTGTGGTAACAAGATTTGCGTCACTTAGGCAAGAAGTAATTTCGTTGTTTGCAAATCTTGAGTTTTACTCATTTAGCAGATTTTTAGTTCAGCATCTTTGGTTTGCCATTACATCAAGCCAACTCTCAAAGGAAACTATATTAACATTTTTCTGATTAACTCAACTATACTGATTTAAATCTTTAAGAGATACTTTACTGTGTAAAATTTGGTTTAAAAGCATCAGCAGCCTCTGTCTCACATGCAGACACATAATCTCCAATCAGTATCATTTAACTTCAGCAGTATAGTGGAAGCACTGGAAAAACAGATTTCAGCAGTTGAGTAATCGGTGAGCGATGAAGCAGAAAAAAATCTTGAGAGCAAATACTGTCGTCTTTGTGGCTTTTTTGTGCCCGGTGTTGAAAAATAATCTGGCCAACTTCTAAGAAAATGGATTGAGTGAATCTGAAGATCCAAGCAATCCATCTGTTATATAAACTCTTTGGGAATTTCCACTCATGCACAGTGTTATTGTGTTTGTGTGTACAGGAAGAGGGCCACAGCAGAAGAATGCCTCAATCACCCCTGGCTGAACTCCCATCCCCATCCTCACCCACACCTCCCCAACAGGTCAGCTTCCTCTTTGGATGAGCCGGAAACAAGTCAGTCCGAGTCCGAGCCCGAGAGCCCGGCTCCAACCCCTGAGCTAGATATCCTTGAGTCGTATCTCAGGTGCCCAGGGCAAGGTGAGCTGAAGGCAGGCCGTGATGCATTCTCCTTCAGTGAGCCCCCTTTCTGCACGCGACCCGAAATCCAGCAGGAGCTGATTTGCTAACTGATATTTGTGGAAAGAGACTCGGTAAATTAAAACTTCACGGAGCAAACCCCGAAAACCTGTAAGCCTGCAGATTCTTGGTTTTGATCTGAACTGGGACCGTGTTCGGTGGCTGCAGTATGCCTGGCTATTCCTACTGCTGCAACGTCTGTGAGCTAAGCTCTGTATAGTCTGATACCTGTGCGTGTGCGTTTGTCACTGTGTTGAATTATGCATGCTACTCAATGCTGGTTAGAATGATTGTACAGAAGGAATATGAGAGGGCTGGAGATGCAGGACAAAGGAGTGGGAGAAAACAAGGACTTGGTTGCAGGACTGCACTGCTGCCTTACATGACAAATCTGAACTCGGCTCAGCTAAACACTGGCTAGTTTACTCCTGCACGCATACTGCTTTATACCCAGTTAGCCTTTTGGACTGGGTTTCAGAGGAGAGATGGCCTCCCACTTCCTTGGATGACTTCACTCACTGTGTGCTCTCATCAAGACAAGTTATGATTTAGTTGACCCAACGCATACCTTCTGTGGTGAGTTGAGGAAAGTAAATAATTTTGACAGTAGAGCTACGTTACAAAGAAAAAATGAAAGCAATGAGCAGCACCTATAGTAAAGCCAGATGTTAACTGTTCTGCTGTTTGTTTATTAATGTGTGTTTATACCATTTTAGCCCCTCAAACAGTCAAAGCCGCATCGACGCCTGAGGTTAAGATGGATATGGTAGCATTCTTCTTATTAATGACAATCATGAGCACTTTTATTTTATTATTAGACTTTTGTATAAAACCAAAGGCTCATCATGCACATGTGGGTGTCCCACAATGCACTGTACATATTAACCAATCTCCATCACACAGTGTTTTTGTCGCCTGACCTGTTTTGTTTTGTTTTCTTTATTAAGTGCCACTCTTTCAACCTCACTTCTGTTATTACAGTTTAAAGATTTACTTTTGCCAGTTTTGTTGGCCATTGCACAAGTTGCACTTATGTTTTTTTTTTTCCTTTTGGGTATACCAAACTGCAAGATTGCCACTAGATTTCATGCTTTCAGATATTGTGACATCAGTCTCGGAAAGAGGGAATCGCAGGAGGTGAAAGTCTTATTTTATATGTATTAGATAAGATATAATGTCATGGAAAACTGAAGAAGCAGATTTCTTTGAATATGTGATGTTTGCCTTTGGATGCTTGGGAGCAGAGAACTTGTATTTTCTCATAAAGTACTGAAATGTATATTGAGTTTGTGGTTTTTTTTTTGTTTGTTTTGTTTTTTTACCAGTGTATGGATGTTAATGTCCTCATGTCCTATTTGGTATGTTAACTTTTATGTATTGTTTCCTCCTCTTGAATTTCAGGAGGGTTTGCACTTGTCCTTGTGGACGTTATGTTAAAATTAATAAATGTTGATGGCTTGCATTATAAAATTTAACAATCGTGAAAAATACATTTGCATTTTGTATTAAAATATTCAGTCTGATTGTCTGTCTTTTTTTTTTTTTTCTTTTTTTTCCCCCTTTATCACAGCAGCGATATTGAAATATGAAGGCATCAATTTATTTTGCTTCCAGAAAAGAATTTCAGTAACATTTTTAATGGAGTAATTCAATCAGATCCAATTTCTGCGCGATCTCTTCCAGGAACTTTCATAAACATTCCTGAATTCCTGACAGTGAACCTTTTCTTCTTGCAGCTCCATCATCAGGTCAAATTTTTAACTTGTCCACTATCTGAGGAAATTCAGAATGACGTCGGAGGATGGATGTTTTACAAGCTGAAATGAGAATTGAGCTTGTAAAGCCATTTTCTTCAGTCAATAAAGTTGAATTGCTAGTTATTTTTTTCTAATCTTTTTTTCAAGAACAGAAATTAAATGAGACTATCTTTAGTATGATATAGAGCTACATATAGCCATTCATTAAAGTAGCCACAAACAATATTTAAACATTATCAAACATGGTTGTTGGCAATGTTGAATTGCTTAGCTGCAATTGGTTGCATTTAACAATGCATACAAAACAACGTAGGACAGCATTGACCAGCCTTCAAGATTTGTGGTAAAAGTCTCAATCTTTGGGGCTATCATAGTATCCCTTCCTAACCTATCTGATTATTTTCCTGTTTCTTAATTTGCATGGTGCTCCTGAAATCAGTACTTTTCATGCTTTCTGTTTAGCTGTTGTGAGTAGTTCACTTGTATGTACACAAAAAAAAAAAAGCACACCAGCACAATTACCTGAGCTAGGAGCAGATTTCCTCTGAAAGAATCTGCTTTTCTTCTCAATATGTCTTTCAGCAAATAGTATCATAAATTGAAAGAAAAAAAAAAACAAATTCTCAGGCTAGTCTTCCATAAATACCCATAAATATCCTGCAGCCACTGTGAACAGGAAATGCCAGGATTATGTAAAGAGGAACAAAGAGTAATGCGTTCCAGTGTAGTAAAGTTTTCCCCCTTTTTTTCTTCCTCTCTCTCCTGTGATTGTTTACTTGTGTAACTTCAAACAATATACGTGCCTGCCAACATCCTGAATTCTTCCTTTAATGTATTCTTCCTCTTGTTGTTGGCACTGAGCCAGTTCATCCCCATTGCAGCCAATAAGGATATAGCAGACCTGACTGTAGGGTCCTGGTCTAGTGATTCTTGGCTGGTCATGCTGCTTCCCTTAAAGAAAATCCTGCTTCTACAGACAGCCGAGGAATGCCAGAAATGTCCCTAACTGGCCTCCTTGTTTCCAAAATTTTCCTTCGTACCTCTCTTCCCTTTTATCTTCCTCGTGGATTTGTTTCCATTCTGCAGCACACACACATAAACGTGCACACTTACACAGTAATTGATTGTCTCTTTCTCAGAGAGAATCCGGGTCAGTTTGTGTGAGTTTAATATTTGCAGTGACCATCAGGAGATGATTTATGACAGATGTGAAAAGCTGACCAAAACTTAACATGGAATCAGATAACCTGCTCTAAATAGTCTCTGTGGATTGCCACTGAGGTCTTGTTTAATGGTTTTAAAAGTTATCAGGCAGCAGATACGGCTTTCAAACACTGCCGTGAGGCGCGTTACTTTGCAAAATCCATTTATCTCTCTTGAGCCAAACAGCCAAAAAACATAACATTCAAATAACAAATACTGATTCTGCTTGCATTATATGAAACTTTGACTACACATGTTTTTGCTGCAAGTTCTAAGCACGGGTTTAATTTCATGGTAACCAGCTGCATATCCTTAAGACATGTCTGTCAATGCCACCCACTGTCATACTTTGATCCCTTGAGGTTTGCAGAAATCCAGAACTGGGATTTCAAAATGTAAACCTCTTGAGAAGCTGAAAAGGCTGCATTCTACTGTAAAGGTCAAAATAATCAGTTATACAACAAAGGATTGTTGACAGCGTGGTATTTTGACTGTGGCATCCCATCTATCTGCAACTGACAGCTTAGGAACACATTACAAAACTGGTGTTTGGGATGTTGAGCAGAGAGGTGGAGGCGCTGGAGCCCATCCCAGCTGTCACAGGGTGAGAGGCGGGGTACCCCCAGGACTGATCACCAGTCACCAGAGCTAATTCAGACACCCACATCCCAACTGCAGCCAATTTATTTGCTTATGTAAAACGTAAAACGTAAAATATTTGACTCTGCCAGTTATCTGGATGGATGATTACAGCAGGCAGAGGAATATCCAAAAATAACTCATCAAAAAGAAGAGACTATTTTGTAACTTTTAAAGTAGTCCCGTTAATTTTCATACTTACGCACAGAGCCAGGTACCAAAAATAGACACAGAAAAACAGAAAATAAAAGAACACCATCACAGGGAACTACAGACAGGAATTTTCCTTGGAATGAGTTCTACGACAATCAGCCACAACAACCAGTGAAATGAAAGATGTGTGGTTGTGAAGAAGTGAATAACATTCACGATCTTTAAAAGCTCAGTGTTTTGCTAGAAAGCCTTTTCTCTCAGCATTCATGTGAATGTCAATTTGGTGCACGCAGTAAACATTGTTGCAGACTCCTGTCGTGATGGCACTGCACCATGATACTGCATAATATCATAACTCAAATGCTGCTGATGGTTTTGGGAACACAACCAAGAGCACAAGGTGTTGACCCAGTCTTCAAGAATCCACTTATAAACCCCCAGTGCAAAATACCACAGGACACCCCCAGAGTTTCACTGTCCACATGCCGACAGGTCAAAGCCGTTTTATCAGCAGGAAGGGGACCAAACAGAAATAGGTGGTTTTAATATTGTGGCAGTTTTTTTGGACTCTTGTAGTCTTGCTTGCAGCATTGATGCGGATTTCTACCTGGGAACATTACTGTACACCGTACTGTCTATCTTTTAGTACAAAGCATGTTAGGTACACTCCATTTATCCTGACTAATTACATACCCAGACCAGTACGTATATATTACTAGATGTCATACTGCAAAAACAACAACCACAACGCAGTGCAGGACTTTGTCGCCTAGCTCTGCACTTTAGCAAAGCATTCAATCTTCTTGGTTTCACAAACAGATTTCCATTGAAAACTTGTCCAGCCTGTTAGCTCCCTGAATGGCCTGTTTCTATCACATGTAAAGGAGCATTCCCAGCACCTCATGTAGCATTAAACTCTCTCGATCCCCCTGAACCACTTCTCTGCTTGTCTCTCTAATGTCCCCTGTAACTGTCATGCTTTCGCTCTCCCTGTCTCGCTCAGTCTCACTATCTCTAGATCTCTTTCAGTGCACCATTTTCTCGGAAGTAGTTATCCTACCACCTTACATAATGGGGAAATTTCTTTGTGCTTATGTTCTTGATTAGGCTGCAATTACAGAAAGTTCACCGTTGTCAAAAAAAAACAAGAAAGTGGGTCAGTGTGGTGTGTGTGTGTGTTTCTTTTCTCTTTTATATAATCTCCGTACAGTGATAATGCAATGTAATGTACAGTCAGAAAGTTCGGGGAACTCAGTGAATATCTGAGAAGAAGAAGTGAAGATTTACACGAGATGGGAAGGTCTCTCAGAGCTGTTTCTAAACAACTGTAGATTCCAGGATCATCAGTTCGAACAACGTAAATCCAAATTATTTGGATGCATCACCACTTTGCCAAGATCTGAAAGAAGACCCAAACTGTCACCCTCAGATGAGAGGAAAATGGTTAGGATGTTCAGGAACAACACAGGAACCACAAAGGCTTAAGCCTGCCATGAACTGGAAGGTGCTGGAACACCAGTGCCACTATTGCCATGGACTGAGAGGGTCCCAATGATGAGTGCATGTAAACAGCTGTATGTAGTGTACATAATTCCAATTCAGAGCACATCAGCAGTACCCTAACTCAAATTTTATACTAGTTTAACATTTGTTTACTCCTGCTTCATTGGTGAGTTGACCCACAGTTGACCCATAATTGAAGCTGATGGGTGAAAGTAGCTGGCAGTCACCTGCCAAAGTTAGTCTTAACCCCAAACTCTTGCACTCACAGACATGAGGCCATGAAAAACAAAAGCCCAAATATTCCCTTCCTAGATGCTGACCAGGACAAACAATGGAGAACATTTCTTTCACGTGTCCCGGAGGTGCTTCCAGAAGAAAAAAGAAAGAGAGAAAATTTTCCAAAAGAGGCAAAACACTCGTAACCACTGGTAATATGTTTCTCATGGTGGTGTATTCATAGCAGTGAGGGAGGCAAATGCCTTTGGTTAAGCAGAGCTATTTATTCTGTCCCTGGAAACAGTTGAAGAACAACAAAAGCATTCTTAACAAAGAGAAGCACGACCTGATGCCGCTGCCTGTTTTCCTCCCGTCTGCGGTGACTATCCTTCCTCAATATGGGGGCACTACTGGCACACATCATACTCAAAAAGCCACACAATAGGCACGTTCAACTCAGAACTTTTCAACTGCAAAGCTGGAGAAGAAAAAAAAACAAAGCAAAACAAGAGACACTGCTAAGTTAATCCTTCAGGTTCAGTTTCAGTGTGGGTAAGCTCTCGGAAAGAAATAATAAAGCTGCCAATTCTGCTGTTTGGATTTGCAGGGCCTGTTGCACATGAATGCCCACTCACATGTACTTAGACTGTACTTACACACACACTCACGAGTGTATCCACAATGAACTCTGTCCTCTGACTCACTACAAGTTTGGGAGGGAGTCCAGGATTCAGACTGACCGGGAACAGATTCTGGTGGTCTGGATATTTTTGAGTTCTTGATTTTCAACCAGCAGTACTCTCTGTGTGTTTACTAAGGTCCTCGATCAAGGAGTTACTGCATTTGGAGCACACAAAAACAATATGCACAAACTCAAATACCTCAAACTCTAAAATTCTTCTTATATTTTTGTGTAAAACATGGTTTTCTTTCAAGCAACATTTAAATGATGCTTCCAGCCATCAGGCGTGAAGCTCAAACGTTTCGAAAATATCGACTTGGTTTGCAAATTTTGTACAATAATATCAGTTTTGAATGCTAACATCAGCAAAGTGCAGGCAGTGGGGTGACTCAATAAGTGACAAATAAGTGACCTTGAGCCCAACTGGTATCATTTTTCAAAATGGAGAAAAGTTTGCATTTATATTAAAAACTCTAGGAGCAGCTACTGGCTTTTTAAGACTAATTTTGTTTATTTTAAACTGGCTTTCCTTACGATTGGTGAGCATTGTAAGTTCTGTGGGTGTTGCAAAAGATTCTGATGGTTAAAAAAAAAAAAAAACGAAAAGAAAATTTGTCATCTTCAGGAACTTGGTGACATTTTAGTGGAACTTATTGCCTCCAGGAATATTTCCAGAGTCTCCTGGAGCCCAGACCAATTCATTAGTCAAAAAGTCAGCTGTCATGTTTTTTTTTTTTATGTGACTGACACTTGTTTTTTTTCCTCATTTTCCACCTCTTTTGCCTTTTTGTGTTATGTAACCCTCTTCCACAGAGGTATGGAGCTTGTTTGTAGGTGCCTGTACGCTCAACGTTGTCATTTATGTGTTTCTTTATTGTCTAAAGCTTCCGGCCAAATCAGTGTGTGAAAAACTGCCTGGAAACAATAGGTGGGGGTCACACAGGTCGTGGAAAACTGCTTGATAAACAATGTGATCTGGAGAACCGGTAATAAAGTTCCAGTGGTGTAAAAGAGCAAAAATAGGCTTGCAACACGCCAAACTTACCCAGGCCTTCTAATGTCCTCACGGACCTGCTCATAGTGGTTGTGTAGTCCTGTCAAAACAGATCAAAACCTACACGCACAAGGTAGAACAGATGGTTTCAGCCCTTTAAAAGGATCAAGAAATTCTAAGTTTGAAAAGTCCTCACTTTTTGTCTTGTTATCTGTGTGCATCATCTGTACAGTATTATCAGTCTTCATGATCCATCCTTTATGACTGATATCAAAGACTACAGGTGGGGGCAATCCAATGGCTGGCTGCTTAGAGCACATAACTTATTGGGCATTCTTCCAAACTGAGTCCCTGTTCCAACCTTTGCCATGTGTCCTCTCCAGGCTCTACAGTTCCTGTCTCTACTGCATCCAAAAGGAGCAAAAACTGCATTAAAATGTCTTAAAATTAATTTCTTAATTTCTTAAAACTGTTGGATTAATTGTCATGACTGTTTGCATGAACAGAAGGTCCCCTAATGTACAACTACTGTGATCCTCTGAGCGTAGTGATAAAAAAAAAAAAATGAACAAAAAATTTCAACTGTGGTTTATGAACAGGTCCAAAAAGAAACTCCCAGTTAATTTCATGTTTTGTTCTGACATAATAAAAGATAGTATATAGATAGCTACAATAGTACAGTCTTAATGATGTTAGACATCTTTATAATGATGATAATTATTAGCTAAGTGCATCACTGTGTCTGCATTTACACAATCACATTGTTGAGCATCGAGTCCCTTTAATGTAAATCATAGTTTAGTACAAATATCATGTTTAGGGTTGGGATTTGGGAAGCAGTATTAGGGAAGTAGTGGGAAAGTCTAAAGTAATATCATCCTTGAAAGTGATGGAAATGTAACTACTGTGTGTAATAGTAACTAAGAGTAACAATAGAAAGGCATTTAAAATTATTCTATTACAAAACCTTTAGTTTAGATTATTGATATTATGAATGAACTTGGTTCCCTGTGTTCAAAAGATTACAGTAGTAAACTATAGAAAATGTTTTTTCTTTTAGTATTTGTCTAGAAGTCGAGCAGCAGGCCTGAACATATGTGTGGCTGGAAAACAAAAGAACAAATGACAGTATCAATATTATTCCAGCTGCGGTGTACCAAAAAGGTACAGTGACTCAATCACCCCACCAAGATGCCAAAGGTGCTTAGAGTCATGCCAGCAAGAACATGCCTACAGCAAACCCAAATTTATGAAATATTCTGTAGTTTGGACTTGTTCAAGATGCAGATAATCTGCTCAGTAATTCAAAAACAAAACTTATTTCCTATTCATTAAGCTATATATAGCTCCTTGCAGCCTGCAGTACAGAAAACGTTTTTCTGTTTTTGTGTGCCTGCATCAAGAGGACACCAAGGCCTAGAACAGCTGAAAAAGCATCTCCGTTATCCCCAAGAAAAGTCTACTACAGCCTGAGAAGAAACACGAAATTTCTGGATATATTTTTCTGCCAAACTAAAGTGCACTCCGTGTTTGCTTTAGATAAAGAAGCAAAATCATAAGCTCAGTCTCACTGCGATTATAGCTTTGAAACAGCAGAGTTAAAGTCTCTGGAAGTGTAAACAGAGGAAGATATCCGGGGCTCTTATGTAAGCTCGCTTTCACCTCTGGTTATACATGACACACTGGGAAATTTCAAATTAAATGAGTTTTTCAGAGAAAAAAAAATACTAAGACAAATAAAGAATTCTATTATTACCCCGGGCTGTCATATACCAGAACTCCCCCTTCTTACAAAGAAAGCATGTGAATAGAGAACATGATGTTCCTCACCCCAGAGCAGCGGACGATTTTTATAGTCAGGCCGCTCACATCGCCAGGATGTTTGAGACTTTGTCTTGGCAGAGCAAATTACACCTGTCAAAAGTAACTAAGTACATTTATTCAAGCACTAAAATTTAAGATCAGATTATTTACATAGTTTGCTACATTAGACTTCTACTCCACCACATTTTAGTTACTCGTTACAATTAATGGAAAACATAATCGAAAAACATTATTATAGGTTAAGATTTGGATTCCCAAGCTACCTTTACCTCATACAACACTAAAGTGATGGACACAGTGATTAACAATTAACAGGCTACTTTGCATAGTGAGTACTTTTTACTGTTTGGACTTAATACACATCTGCTTCCAGTTCAATCAGTGTACTAACTATATTTCCTTTGACAGGTAAATGGCCAATATCATATTTCACAAACAGTTCTGTAGTAATGCAGGTAATCCAAATAGTTTGTCAAAAATGACTTTAGGTGCATTTATTAGCCCTACAGGAGTAAAATGAATTCTCATCTGTCATAGACCAGAGTAACTGTATATCCTGTCCAATAGTGCCACCTAGAGGAGCCAAAGATAACACAGAGCGACAGGCTTATTTTACAGACTTTAAAAATATGCTTATGTTGCATATCAAGTAATTTCATGTTTTGTTTTTAAATTGCCAGTGCCTTAAGGAGATCCCGACTGCATTTTAAGCACTGATAGAGGTACGTTTTACAGTATCAAAAATTAATCATTATACATAAAATTTGTTAAATTTTTAGATTTAAAAGGTTCTCTGTTGAGATAAAAATAAAGTTCCTCTAAGAAAAAATTAATAAATAAATAAATAAAATAGATTTATAAACAAGTGAACATAAGAATTTACAAGTTAGACTTGGATTTTTTTTTTTTAACAATGTTTGTATAACTCGTTTGACCCTCTATTGCTGCAGCAGAAACTACATGATATGGAAAAATCAAACCAAACACCACATTTTAAAGCATTTTCCACTTTATTGTCAAAGTGATGCCTAACCTTTTCTGACAACAACATGTCTGCCCTCTAAATGTGTTAAATCAAAAAAAAAAAAAAAAACTGAGCATAAATGACAACAGAATAAGGATCCAAAATCAAAAGTGAGACTGAAAATGTCCAATGATTTCAGTGCACTACTTCTACAGAAAATCCACCTTCTGTAACACCTACAGATTCCCCTTTTTTCACTTCATGTAGATCGACAGAGAGAACAGATAAACAGACACAAAGGGCATCAATGGCTCAAATGGAAAGCAATGTAAATTCATCATCATAGAACTGGTCATCATTCCCTTTAAAGCTTTATAGCTCTGTGTGTGAGGTTAGCGTGCAGTGTGCAGAGTGGGTACGCACTGTTTTTCTTTTTAAACTAAACAGATGAGCTATGCAGGGCACAAAGTTTTGACTGTTGCTGTCGCCTCAATGTTTTTGCTTTGAAAAAGCAAAGACAATGAGGATATCACACTATGAAGACATACGACACAGGGAGAAAACACTTCTGTCACCCTCTTAAATCAGTCAGCAGCAGTTATGAAATTTAAACATGGTAGATCTTGCATATAAGTTGCAGTGCAAAAAGGTATGTTTTATAAAAGGAAAGAAAATACATAAATAACATTTAACTAAATAAAAGACAGGTAAAATAAAAAAAAAAGACCTCACTAGAACAGATTAGTATCAAGGCTATTAAGGAATGAATGAATAATAATTTTTGAGTAGACGTTCCAGATTTAGATACTGATTCTAAGACTAATGGCAGGTTTAAAACAAAAGACAGGCCGATGAGTGACTAGTCAATAATAGAGTTATGGTAACAGAGTAGGTGGAAACTGCATCACACTCTCACTCAC
Source organism: Australoheros facetus (assembly GCA_030220045.1). Classification (NCBI taxonomy): domain Eukaryota; kingdom Metazoa; phylum Chordata; class Actinopteri; order Cichliformes; family Cichlidae; genus Australoheros; species Australoheros facetus. The sequence continues at coordinate 45,829 of JASGAU010405420.1, forward strand.
ACACACACACAAAAAAAAATTCTACTGTTCACTACCACACAAATTCTCCACAGATAGGAGACGTGAACCGGGGAAGAGGATTTGGTCAGTCTTCAGATCTCCCATCCAGGATGCTTTCAAAGTTGAAGGGTAGGAACTTAAAGCCACTTCCTGTGTAAAACTTGTTTTGGAACTCCACCCTGTAGGGAAAAAAAAACAAAAAACAAAATAGAAACAGGACTATGAAGCCTTTCACTCAATAACCTTATGATGCATACAGTGATGACTGCTGTCAGCTTGGGTAATGCTGAGCAGAGCAGTAGTGGCTGATGACCCCTGCTCTTCATTCCACAGTCTGCACACACCTGCATAAGCTCATGTCTACATCCCGGGACAGACACCTAAGCCTCTTCCCTTCAGGAAAATGATCAGGCTCTATTTTTAAAAGGCCAATGCTAAGTGATGGCTGGATGACCTTTTAGCTCAGAAGCCATAGATGACATTCATTCCAAGGCCCGTCTGGCGTGGCAAAGAGAAATATGTAATATTACACATTTGTGCATACCGTCTGCACCACTTCTCAAAAAAAGTAATTGGAAACACTCTGATGCTCTTTTCTCATAAGTGTAAAAATAGTTCAAAAGGATGCAAATATTTTTACAACTTAAGACAACTACAAGTCTACAAAATTAACACAACATGTTCCTTTTGTATCCCATAGATATGCTTTAAAAATGAGAAGAAAAACAGATGCTTACATGTACTGCATGTGCAGTCAGACAGTATATAAGTGTTTCATGAGTCAGGTCTCTAGGGAATCTCAGCAACTGCAGGACTCTAAGTAAATAAATGTGCTTTTTGTCTACTAAGCATTAAATCTTTATCAATTTTATGTTCAGTAGTCACAAAATTTCCAGAGGCAGTCAATGGAAATAAAAATATTTTGATTAGGGTCTTATCTAGCTTCCCAGAGTTTAAAATTACAACCGACTGTCCATGAAGGCCATTTTGTGAAAGCACACTCATCCAGGATTCCAGTGTAAATGACAATTATGGAGAAGAGTGGCTGCAACACAGGCATGCTCTGGAAATGTGCCAGTGAACTATAAAACCAGCATGACATTCAGCAAATCCAGACAGACATTTCCGAGGAGGCAACAAAGGCTCATTGGTGCCGTGCCATTGACTGTTCTGCGTGCCACACATGCAGGATAAATGCACAGCACCACATTGACAGGAGCAGACTTATTCCAGGCCAGAAGCCAGGAGAGAGAGAAGATGATTGGAAAACCAGTTAACTTGAGCAGCATGGGATGGTCGCTGAGATGCAAGCTGGAGCCTAAAGGTGGCGCTAGAGCTTTGCTTTTTGCACTGATGATGGTCATTTGAGTCCTATTCTTTAACACTAACAAGCGTTGGAAATCTCTAAGTTAGAATGTTTTCACAACAGTAGCATCCCAAGATGTGATTAAAAGGATGATATCAAACCCAAGCAATGCACACACACAAATCCCATTTTAAAGAAACACTCGAAACTTACCAGTGAAGTCGCAACGCATGCAGAAACGCTGACAGGCCTTCCATAATGAGAAGAATAGCAATTGTGAGAACAGCAAAAAAGTAAAAAACTATAGCCAAAAGGATGAAACCTCCAAGGCTGCGAGAAGAAAGGCCTACGCGCATCACCATGGACCACAGCACCTCTGACAGCTCTGTGTACAAGACAAAGTGAACACACACACACAGGCTTCACTACTCTGATCAACTTGAGAGTGCAAACATAAGTGTAGCTATAGATATCCATTTGTCATAATAACAAATACTGCAGCTGGAGTGACTTACGTGCATGAGCCAGACTAAGAGCCCAAAGCCTCAGATAGGAAGCGGTGTTGGAGATACAGCCCAGGCAGTACTCTATGGTGTGAATTGCCTGATGCACTGCCACATCCGCAAAGTTAAACTGTGGGTAAAAGTTACTAGTTTAGTTTACTCAGCATAAAGCAACATCTCTACAACAGGTCTTGAGGTCCACAAAGGAGAAGTCTGGTTTATTGTGTGTCAGCAATCATTAAGGGAATGAGACAGGTAAGCCGTTTGTTACTGCAGATCATCAACACCGAAAAAAAGAAGAAGAGGCATCATCATCATCTTAAGAAACCTGCGAACCCAAAGAGTCAGCTGCCCGCCTGATGCCTCATGCCCGTCACCAAGAGTGCAGGGAAGCACTGGTTTACTGGCACCCACCACTTGACAAATCCCTGCCCATTTTCAACACGCAAACATCGGGAACTCACTGACCAGACCACACACACACACACACTGACTAACAAGCATCACCCAGACACAGCTAGCAGCAGCAGGCAGAACAACAAAGCAGGGGCAGTAATGGATAGGCTTGATAGACATGTATATTGACATGAAGGGATAGGGTGCAGGGTGGATGTGCAGCATGAGCTCCTGTCCTACCTCTTCCTCCTCACAGGCCTTGAAAGCAGGTGACAAAAGGCAACGCTTGGTTATTGACATCACACAGACGGACAGACAAACGTCAGTAAACAGGAAAATAACAAGAGAAATCAGTTAATTATTTAAAAGGAAAAAAATCGGGTGAAACCAACATTAGCGAATGAGCACATCGTGCTCACACATACTTTCAGATTATCTTAAAATAAAACAGGTAACCAGATTACATCAGTTTAATTATAAGGTCCAGGTAAAACAACTCACTACTCAGCATCTGTTTCATGGGTTGTTTTAAAGTTCTGCAGGAATTACAAGAAAAACTTGTCCATAATCCCCTTATTCATAATTGATGTTGACGGTGAGGGTGGAAATGGAAAAACGAGGCATCGAGTTTCTGTCACCAACTACGGCCGAATGACTGAATTATTCAAAGATGTGAAAAGATCCTTTAACTTGTGTTTCCCCCAAGCTACTCCAGCAAGCTGCTGTCCTTGCTTCTTATGTTCTATATGCAATCATTCTAATTAAAAAATGTTTTAAATTAAAAAAAAAAATGCTGTCAACTTTTGAACATTTGACATTAGTGTTGAGAACATGTCTTTTACCTCAGGTTCATCCTCAGATTGCTGTGCGAGCTGGTCATGCTGGATGATTTCAGCGTCATCCTCAGTGGGCCCGTTGCCCACCCTGATTCCTCCAAAGTTCTGCATACCCTGTAACACAGGACAGACAAAATAATACAATTTAATGGCCTTATAACTGGATTTAAACAGATTATTCCACTGAGTGGCTGTGCCTGCAGACTGCTTCATCTTACCAGATGTTTTCGCCACAAATACTGTCTTCGCATAACCAGAGTTTTTACTATTAACATACAGGGAACACATGCCAAGGCAATTACCACCAACAGGCATTGTATGGCTACCTAGAAAAAGGAAAAGGAGTAGAAAGAAAGTACAAGTGAAAAATAAAGGACGGTAGGCTCGCGCTCTTCATTCAGGACAAAGAGAAAGTTGCAAGTACATCTATCTCACCTGTCCTCTGTAGAAGGGTTTATTATTGGAGTCATTGTAGTTGAAGAGAAACATGTTAATAAAGGCAATGAGGAGACTGGGAGCTTCCCTGGACCTGTGTACATCATATGAGATCCACTTATAGAAGATCAAAATGACAAGGTAGCCAAACAGGCTGGACATGAAAATTATCTCTGGGATGAACCCCAAGTAGATATTCAGCGTCTTCTTGAAATACCTGCAGAAAACCACAACGAGAATATTAGAAGTGCACAAAAAGAAAAAAGAAACAAACATAAGTAGGAATCCATAATTATATGTAAGGATGGAATCTCACAAGTGGTTGAAAAGACTTAGAGTGACTCCAAACAGCATATGGATCACTCCCAGGATGACCGACATCTTCATCTTGAACGAGTTCAGGAATGACAGCTTGTTGACGGAAAAGCTCCATATCTGAGAGACATTTATAAAATTAAATTTATAAAATACACGAATATACAAGTTAGTTTAGGTCTGCCATTAATTGTTGACTTTTTAACTACATACATAAAATCGCTGGCAAAGATGTATAAATATGAATCTAAAATAAATAAATAAACAAACAAAATTTACCGGATCAATGCCAATGGGGTATGGCCCACTGAATACTCCATCTACTGCTGGGTCCACCTGTAAAACTGTACTGCCATTAAGTGTAGCATCCCTGGACAGGATTAGAACAAACAACAGTTTTCTGACCTGACATGTGACACACCGAAAAAAAAACCAAAAAAAAGAGTCACTGGGTTAAACATCCGGTCAGTTATCACCAATGACACTTACGTCCAGTTGCCTCCAACTCTAGAATTGAACATGGGCCTGACACTCCATCCAGAGCCAAACACATTTAGGGACTTGGAGAAGCAGTCATTGTAAATAATGCCAGTGTACACTGAGAAGATTCCCATGAGCAGGATTATGTAGCGCCCCCCAAACACCATGTTGAATATCTGTCACAAAAAGTTATTTAACTTTGATGAGAAAAATTATGAATATACAGAAGCATGAAGCCCTGTGGAACTCTGTTTGTATCATCAATTAGGATGGTTTAGAGCAAAGAGATGACAATGATGGGATCCATACCTCATTATCATTCTTCTGCGCCATCAATCTGCTTTCTCTTAACACAAGGTACAGAGCAGCACAAGTCATGAGCACCCCATGGCCCAGATCACCAAACATAACCGCAAATAGGAAGGGGAAGGTGATGATGGTATATGGTGCTGGAGACAAGGAGGCAGGCATCATATGAGGGGAGGGTGGTGCAGCATGTCAAAAATAGATAAGTGAAACATGCAGCATTTTCCAACAAGGTGATAATGGATGAGGCAACTAAAGCAAAAGCCTTTCATTGGCTGTAATACAATACCTCAGCCAGCTGGGTAAACAGACTTTAGAAATCCACTACCACAAAATATAAAATGTCCACACGGCTCAGCTAGGCACTGGCAGACAGAAGTCAAAGTTTGCTTACCTGGGTTAATCTCACGGTAGCTGCCAATTCCATAAGCATCCACAATGTTTTGGAAGCCTGAGGTGAACTTGTTAGTCTTGTTGTAGGTCGGTGGGGTCTGTTTGGTCTGCATTCTGTTGAGGATGGAAGGCACAGTGGAGCCACTCTTCTCCTAGAACCAACAACAACAAAGAAGTAATGTCATGCAGCAAAAACATTTACTTTCTCAAATTATTAGATCATCAGGTCTGAAACAATGCAACTGCTCTGACACATCCTTCTGATTATGAAAAACTTTTCCAAGAATGGGATCATGTGCTGAGACTGCTGAAAGTTGGCCATAAAGAAGTTACAAAAATCCTTCTTTATTAGTTTAAATGACTGATTCGTTCCCTCAAGTTTCAAGACCATATGTACTATAACTCACCGTTCCTCTGCGCAGGGCAAACTGAATGGAGTCCAGGTCTGAGATGGGACACCACACCTCAGCAATCAGACACTTCTGAGTGACATCGATGTTGCACAAGTTGAGAGTATGGTAGATGGCCTTCATCTTCCTCACCTTGATAAACCAAACTCTTACTGTCTTGGCTGCAGCCTGCAGAACCCTCTGCCTGTGATCCTCAGTCTGGTTCAGCACCTTTAAGGGCAGACAAGAGCCATGATGGCTATAGTAAAAATGAAATGTGCCAGCATCCCTGAAAGATGTTGACAACCCAAGGGACTATAAACCTAATCTTTACAGATCTGGAGGGATGGGACAAGCATCCTCGGTAGGAGACAACAGTCATTTTTGGCAATTATGTTTCAGCTTGGGCTTCAGGAGAAATCTAATATCGTCACAGCCCTAATGTCCAACAGAATCACAAAAAAATAAAAATAAAAAATAGCAATGAGTCAAACATTCCTTGATATTCACAGAGTTTCCATTTACTGGCACAAATGGCGAGCAAAATGGCATGCGAAAGTGCAACAGGGTGTCTAATCCATTAAGTGTTCCCATAAGGGAGGCATAATATTCACAGGTATGCTGCTCTATGACTAACATTTAAAGCCCAGCCCCATTACCAGCAAAGAGAAGGATCATATTTATCTCTGTGTTGTCTGCCACACCCACAGTCTCACCTGCTGTTGAAACAACATTGACATGGCATTATAATATATAGCTCTCATACCCAAGTAGCAACAAGCATAATCCTACATCCACAAACACTGAGATTCACATTCCCCAGTATACAGGGGAGTAAGAGGGTATCAGCTGATGTGTCATGCACAGGGCATGCTAAGTGTGAGGCATTTTGTTTCCTGTGGTTTAAACTGTCAGTGATTCATCGATATTTGAGTGCATGACACTTGAACACATCCGGCTGACAGAGTGAAGTAGAACGTGGGATCTCAGTGATTTGTGAGTCTCTGTGACAGGGTCTCTTCCACAGCATGTCTTTTGTGGCAGATGGCTGCCCCACCGCGAGCCTGATTCTACTGGAGGTTTCTTCCTGTTAAAAGGGTGTTTTTCCTTCCTACTGACGCCAAGTGCTTGTTCATAGGGAGTCATAGGTCTTTAAACTTACAGTATAAAGCGCCTTGAGGTGGCTGGTGTTGTGATTTGGCGCTATGTAAATAAAACTGAACTAAACTGAAATTGAACATGATGTAAAAACCCCCATAGGAGTGCGTGCATTATTACACGGTTGCAAGAGGAGTGTCATTTGCAAAGCAAAAGGAAGGAGGAATTCCCTTGAGCCAATTTGTTTTGCAGTAGACAACTGCTATAAGGAGTTGGGGAACACACTACACTACAGTGTGGACAACAAAAACAACAGCGTGGTTTCCTGTTAAAGGAGATGTTGCACAGAAAATAACCCACATCCTTATGAACCTAAGAGGGAAATGTGGTATTGTCTTCACACCAAATAATAAAAAAAAAAAAATCTTGCTCACAACGCAGAAATGAGAAAAGAGAACTAACCAGTTGACGCATGTTTTTTAGTTTTAATAAGGCAGTGCTGCCTATGTGTATTTACCATTTGCAGGTCATCAATACGAGCATTCACCCCTGCTAACATCTCTTTCCGCTCCTGTGGGGTTTCTGGACATGGGTACAATGTTGCTCTGAATCTGGAAAAAAAAAAAAAAAAAACAGATGACTATGTAAGCAAAAAGATCTATTGGCCATCAACACTTCAAGAATAGTATAAATGATGCTGATTCACGTACCCCTCACAGATTTTCTTGACTCGATTCTTCAGCTGGTCTCCTTGGAAAAATATGATGAAGACAGACTTGTGGACCTGGTCACCCTGTGGGAACATTGTACAGTTAGGCTAGAAAACTGAAACCTCTCATCTCCGTCACAAAGTTTTATTTTTAAGCAGGACTAACCGTAGTTGGGTCTTCCAAAGGATCTTCAATATCTGCTTGCCTCAGGAACACATTGCCTCTGCAAACTCTCCACAGCATCCTCTCAAAGGTGGGAATCCGCTCCCTGCCAATGACTCCAGCAACAAATCTATAAAAGATGGAAAAACCGTTTTATTCATGTTTACAAATGCTACAAGAAAGCAATAACCTCTGATTCACTTCCAAGACAAGACACTGAAACAGTCTTTTTTTGAGGCAGACTATTCTTGGATTCCATTCGAAGGAATTAAAAGTTTCAGATTTCTGCTTTAGGTGACCTCAGATGCCTAAGAAAGCTTTGCAACCACAGCTGCTGTGTGGGAGGTGATTGTCTGGTTGCAACACAAAAATGTAATCTTTTTAAATTGTGCAGGACCACAAAACAGACTCACCCTAGTCTGAGCGGGGCCACTCTGACAGGCTCATTGGGATCCAGGAGAGTGGATGATTCCTCAAGTAAACTGGGATCCTCCATCTACATGATAGTTTATAAATCATTAACAACAATGGTAATATAATCCTTGCTGGAGATTCTCTACAGCATATGTACACACTTAAGAAAACGTCTTTTTATTTAGAGTAAAGTTGATATTCAGATAGCATGAAGAACAACTCACTCCAGTTAATGCTGAACATATTTAGCTTAATGATTCACCTCAATCAAAGCTCATAACTCATAAAAGAGGATTTAACATTGCAAATCAACCCAGTTTTGCTTGTGAAGGCAGTGAAGTGGAATAGGTCCTGGGCAAAGGTGAAAAAGAAAGGATGTGCTAAACTGAAAGACTGGAGAACTCCAGTTGTTAAGGCCTGAGTGCACAGTGCAGCTGACCTCATCAAAAAATTGTTGCGTGCGACGCAGAATGTGCTTGAGCTCGGTCAGTTCCAGGAAGTTCTTCTTTAGTGCTTCTTGGTTGGTGTTTATTTCCTTCAGTTCATTCTCCAGCTTCTCAAATGTGGCCTGTGGGGAAACAGTCACAGGGATGATGAGCTGAGGAAGGTAGCAAATGACAGCACTTATGGTCATCTTTAAAAAAGCAACAGTCACCTCCAGGTCAATCATGTCCCTTGGAAAAGGGACTTCTGGGTTCTCTCCTGTGTCGAGTATTGGGATGTTAGCCTTTTTAATTTCTTTTTCCACAAACCCTGTGAGAGAGAAGTTACATTTTTTTTCAGAAAGGGGTAAAAACAAAGATACAGGTGGATGGCAGAGGCTGGATAAAGAACCACCCTCCTCATATAACTCTCTTTTAATACTGATACGGGGTGGGAATTAAAAAAAGAGCAGCAGTCTTGTGGTATAGAAAACAAACTCAGGTCCAGTAATTTCCTCTTGTGGCTCCTGTGATGGAAAATAAAGTCCTCACAAGAAATATTTAAGCGCACTCACTCAGTTTACGATCCATCTCCTCACATCGTCGTACTTCATTGACAAACTTTCGCTGGAAGACGTTCACATCGGGATTTAGCTGCAAAGGAAAAATAAACAAGGTTCAAGCAAGAGACTATAGACGATCATGTTTGAAAAGACAGTCAATTCACTGCTAGCTTTACATATATTCTAATAAATCTAAAATTTGTCATTTGTATAGTTTTTTTTAAAATAATGTAGACTACAATTTGATGAAATAAGATATACTGATGCGCAGAACTTCTCTGTTACAGCCCATCTTATATTCAAGAACAACGCTTCCCTCAGGACTCGTTACGAATGGGTTTTGTCATGCACATATGAGGGTCAGCTGTGAGCACATGATGCAGAAGGCATCCGCTCTCTCAATAGTACCACTGATGTGTTTGTTTACTTCACCACATGGATGACTAATTAATGCTTTTTATTCTTCCTGCTATTGATGACAAGCAACTTTCAGATGGTAGAAAATAATGGAAATGATGCTGTAGAAGTT
>JASGAU010405423.1:0-17823 GCA_030220045.1 Australoheros facetus
TTTCCACAGCTGTGCTTCTCACTCACGGCGACATGAGCTACGCACAGGTGAGGGCAGGCGACGCTGATATGAAGGCTAGCCGCTCACTTCCGGCCTTTGCCGTCTTCGTGGGCCCTTCGAACGATGCGGCCGCTGAATTTTTGACATCGTGCGTCGATATAATCTGTATGCCTGGAATTCGTGCACTGAGAATCGTTCCGGTGCAAAGTGCGATTAAAATGCGTTAAAATTTTTAATTCGTTAATTTCCCCGTAATTAATTAATCGTAATTAACGCGTTAAAGTCCCACCCCTAGTTTTTATGTAAAAACAAAGTTGGATCAAAAGGCGCTCTGACTGCCCACAAATGGAAACAGCGAGGTTGCTTTCCTTTATTGATGGTGAATCCGACCTGATACATTTTTACATTCAGTAGTCAAGCAACTCTTTTGTTAGCTGCACAAGTTGCAAACCACAAGCTCGGTGGTGCGTGACTTGTCAGTTACAAATTGTAATTGACAAGTCCTGCGTCAGTTGTAATTGTACAAAAGTCTTGATTATCCAGAATGAGCTTATCCTCCTTTGTGACTCTAATAATGAAAGGCTAATACCTAGATGTTTTGTGCCCTGCCCAGAGGAGAGATTTAAGGTTCAGTAACACATCTGTTAGTGTCTGAGTGGCCAGTCAGACTCACGCCTTCCATTTGCCCCTAATTTTCACTCTCACACTGAGCATAAAGCTGCTTGCTAGAGTTCACAGTAACACCAGAAGGCTGAATACAGTGGTGTACTATAAAGATAGGCTTTGATTTTTGATCAGGTTTATTTTAGTTCATCCATCATAATAAGCCTGGATTGGACTTAATATCAATCCTTAGAGCTGCTCAGGACATCCACAGCATCACAAACGACAGCCCCCAAAATAACTGCATAGTTGAATTAAGTCTGTCTGAAACATAAAATGAGCTCTGTGAATGTCAGAAAGTTTGACTTGTCTTTGTAGTAATTGTGCTGTTGTTGCTAATATCGTTAATGAAGGCGCCATTCTGTTCAAAATTCCCAAAGCGTGGCATTGTGATGGCAATAACTGGTTATACCTCCCGTAACATCAAATTGTCTGGGTTTAGTTCTGTCTGTTCTATTAACACAAAGTAACGCAACACAGTGTCCACTTCAGTAATGGAAGATATTGACAAACCCTGACTGTGTTTCACTGATTGCCAAAAAAAAAAAAAAAAACTCCCTCTGTTCAGCCCTCAGGCGTGCACAGTCAGGAGGTTGAGAGCCCTCTGGAGGATTACAATGCTGGATTTCCATTTGTAACAGAGTGAGTCTTCACTGTGGTACTGAAGCATTTTACTTAAGTATAAAAAGAGAGCATTTTTAAATGGAGTAGGTATATCAAAGATCTAGTAGTAAATACCTCTTTCAGAAAAGTCACTCTTTGGTGAGATTTTCTTTCACAAAACATAATTTTGTATATTTTCCTAAGGGATCACAAACAAAGGTTGCATACTCAGAAATCATTTACACAGAAATAAACTCGGTTTTGACTCTTTGAAACTGTAAACTTTAATGTCACTTAACTTCCTTTTTACATCAGGCAATGGTGTAGTGATCCATCTTCCAGGCCTCTTTGAAGAAGCAGAAAAAAACGAACGCAAAGGAAAAAGTGAGCGCTGTACCATTTTTTTCCCCCCTTCTTTTTACCCCTGAGCAAAACAAGGCTTTAATAATCAGTGCGGACACTCATAGTGTGTGGGTGTTTGTGTTTGTGTGTGTAGGTCTAAAAGACTGGGAAAAACGGTTGATCATCTCGGACAGAGCACACATTGGTAAGTCCTCCCAGTCCTCTCTCTGGGCTCTTATTTTAGAGAGTGTGTGAGTGTTTAAATGCACGCAAGATGAAGTCTGTGCGTGCGTGCACTTGTGCGTGTGTGTATGTGTGAGCTCTGCTTTATTTGAGGTGTGTGAGTGTGTGTGTCCCCTCTCTCCCTCCTTCACAGTGTTTGACTTCCACCAAGCGGTTGATGGCGTTCAGGAACAGCAGAGACAAGAGCAAGCAGGCCAGAAGTAAGAAACCTGTTGCTTACAAATGGCTGACACACACACACACAAAACTGTGGATGGAAAGATCAGATCAGCTTTCACATATGTTTAAAAAGAAGTTGACTNCCCCCACCCCAACCCCCCGGGCATAACTTGAGTCACTAAAGTCGTACATACTTTAAGTTTAAGTTTCATGATCAACTACTCAGCTTCGAAGTAACTGATTAAATAAATGCACCCTTGTGTTCCTCAGCTCAGATTGCTTTGTTTGCAGTGAGTCATACTCTTATTGTGGTCATATGAATCTTAGTCGAGCCCCTGTCTCTCCTTCTGAATAGTTTTGGAGTTCACGGATCTTTGTTGTCACAGAACCAGAGTACTATTCCATGTATTATACACTAATACTGCAAGATTAAGCTGCTGAATGTGCCTGGCAATAGCTCAACTTTGAATCCAGGGAGAAAATGTTAGCACAGCTTTGAACATGATCACAGCATGTTGTATTTCTTCTGTAAACTTCTTAATCTGCTATCTTGTTTGCAAATAAACATGACTCTGGTCCTCACATACAAGCTTAAAGCACCTTTTTTTGTAATAACAATGATCTGCTGGAGAATTCACACCTAAAACTACTGCCGCCCTCAGCTTTATGGAGCATCATAGTGACTTTCAGCTCCAAGTTCATCTTTTACTTTCTCTGCTCTCATAGTGTTATTTTACACAAGAAAATTGATGCTGCATGCTCATAACCAAACAGCCGAAAGGCAAAGGTACTAGATGGTGAACATTGTGGAGGATTTAGCAGCTAAAATGCCAGATATTTCCATGAGGAGTTAAAAGAGAATTATTGGACTTAATGTCATCCTGTTACTGCTCAATGTGTAAATATTCAGCTGTTAAACAAAACGGCTTAAAAGATATGTTAATGCTGTTTCCGGTCTGTTGGCAGGTTTAAAATGGGTTATCACAGCCAAATAACATTTAGGAAGATGACTAGCCTTAGTTATGTACTTCTTAAACTTACATGATGTATTTCATTTCACAGCTGGTGAGGGGTTGCTGGACTTCGCTTTTGTTCGCTGTGTGAAATCAGCCGCAAAGAGGGTGCTGCACCAAAAACATCCTTGTTATTGCTTTAGTCACGAGCAGATTGCTGGAGTATCCTGTATTTTGCATAGAAGATGCCAGCTTATCTGGAGATATTTGCTATTTCACTGTCTGACCTGTAGAGAAACTTGTTCAAAGCAAACCTGAAATGGAGACCGTTCACCTTCAAAGTTAGCCTAGATATTTCAAAAAGTGTAAGTTTTACTTTAAGGGTGAACATTTGTGTCACACTTTTCACAGTTTCACTGTGGTTTGGTGAATTGTTGGTGAGTGTTTCCATACAAGCTGACATCTTCCATACTAAGTACTGGCAACTGAGCCAACCTGCAAACAACCAAAGCATTCGCTAAGAATGCACCAATCAGGCATAATATTATGACCACTGACAGGCGAAGTGGATAATATTGATTATCTCCATCATGGCACCTGTTAGTGGGTGGGCTATATTAGGGAGCAAGTTAACATTTTGTCCTTAAAGTTGATGTGAAGCAGGAAAAATGGGGAAGCATAACAATTTGAGTGAGTTTAACAAGGGCCAAACAACTTGGTCCGAGCATCTCAAATTGCAGCTCTTGTCAGGTGTTCCTGGTTTGCAGTGGTCAGTATCTATCAAAAGTGGTCCAAGGAAGGAACAGTGGTGAACCAGTGACAGAGTCATGGGCAGCCAAAACTCACTGATGCACATGGGGAGCAAAGGCTGGCTCATTTGGACCGATCCAACAGATGAGCTACTGTAGCTCAAATTGCCAAAAAAGTTAATGCTGATTCTTATGGAAAGGTATCAGAATACACAGTGCGTTGCAGTTTATCTCTTTGCCTACAATAAATGGGGCTTAGCAGTCAGTTTTACAGCAACTGCCAGAAACCTGCAGGATCCACTCGCAACCAGCTGGGGAATACGCAATTTTTCCTTGTGACTGAAGGTTGCTAGATGGTTGCCCTCAGACCCATGGCTGAGGACCAATGTGTCCAAGACCGTTTGTATGGGTGAAAAAGGTCAGACAAATACTGAGGGGCCAGGGCATTGAGGGATTTATAAGTGAGAAGGTAATGCATGACTTTATCGGGAGCCAGTGGAGATTAATAAGGGTGCAGGTGGTATGTTGCCAGAGCTTAGTGAGTGTTAAAAGCCTGGGAGCTGAGTTCTGGACATACTGGAGCCTGTCCAGGGCTTTGCTGGAGATCCCGAACAGGACCCCATTACAGTAGTCCAGCTGGATGGTAACAACAAAGGCATGGATAAGGGTCTCTGTTACAGAGTCAGTGAGTAAAGGCCAAAGTCTAATTAGGTGGAAAAAGTCTGTTTTGGTGACAGATTGGACATGAGTCTGCAGTGAAAGTGTGAAGTCTAGGATGACACCCAGGTTGTGAACTTCTGGTGATGGTGAGATGGAGGAACCATCTATATCAAAGAGTAGATCTCCAAACCTCAGGAATAGGGCTTTGGGGGCCACAACCAAGAGCTCTGTTTTATTACTGTTGAGCTTGAGAAGATTAAATGACATCCATGTTTTGATTTCATGCAAACAGTTGACAAGTGATTGTGGGGGGAGCTGGGTAGAGGGTTTGGTACTGATATAAAGTTGTGTTATCAGCATAAGAATGGAAAAGACCATGGTGGCGGATGATCTGACCAAGGGGGAGTATGTAGATGGTGAAGAGAAGGGGTCCAAGCATAGATCTGTGAGGCACACCATGGTTAACTGGAGAAGAGGTGAAGCAGGAGACTCCCACAGTAATAAACTGTGTTCGGTTGGAGAGGTAGAACTGAAACCAGGAGAGTACAATGCCAGTGTGGCCGAGAAAGCTGGGTAGACGTGAAAGAAGGATGGTGTGAGAAACAGTGTCAAAGGCTGCAGAAAGGTCCAGGAGGATGAGGATGCTAATGTGGTCAGTCAGCTTCAATGAGAAGGTCATTAGTTATTTTAATGACAGCAGTCTCATGGTTCTGTGGTGTACTCTGAACCCAGATTGTAAAGGTTTATAGAGGTCATGGTTAGGCATATGTTACTGGAGTTGGGTGGCCACTGCTCTTTCCAAGATTTTACTGAGGAAAGGAAGGTTGGAGATAGGCTGGTAATTGTTAAGGTTGTCAGGGTCTAGTGGAGCCTATCCCAGCTGTCATAGGGCGAGAGGCAGGGTACACCCTGTACAGCTCTCCAGCCTGTCACAGGGCTACCAAAGATTCACATTCACACCTTTGGGTAATTTAGAGTCACCAGTTAACCTAACTGCACTGACTGCATGTCTTTGGACTGTGGGAGGGAGCCCACACAGACATGGGGAGAAAACTTCACACAGAAAGGCCCAGGGCAATATGGATTCAAACCCAGACTTTCTAGATGTCCTCCTAGCTGTGAGGCAGTAGTGCTAACCACCACGCCACTGTGTTGCCCATTTAGATTATGTATCCCTTTAAACTTTTAGTTATTCTCCATTGTTAGACCAGGAGGAGGAGAGCTGCAAACACTGGCACAGCTTCATTGGATTCATGTAACACAACATCAAATTATATTGATATAAACAATACAGTTTGATTCTGTATCTTAAACTATACTGATATGTGTTAATCTTATGTTCAATATATCAACAAGCCCATTATTATATATTTTATTTATTAAAAAGTGTTACGTTCCCCCTAAAACGTCTAGGGGGTTCGGGGGAAGTAACAAACGATTAAAAAGAGGAACGCTCCACACAGCTAAAATCAGCCCAACACTCTCCAAACTGGAGACGCTACCTGTCCCGTTAAGGGGCTAAAAGCAGGAAATAGCGCTAAACGAACTTAACACCTCCCTCAAAGAAAACCCATTTCTCCGGCTCCCCGGACCACGTCTGTTGTTGGCCAACAGATAAGCCACCCTCCCACCGGGAGTAACGCAACCCTCACACGAGCACTTGTCCGCTGCACCTGGCCCTCGCCACGCTTTTTCCTCTCCCTTCCGCATCTCGCATCCCCCTCTTTATACCAGGTGTCCCTAATCGGAAGTGGACACACCTTGAGTTTGGCCCAGGCTGGAGAGAGAGAGAGAGACGCGATCCCACGCACACCAACACAACACGGCACACAGCCGTAACACTCCCACCCACAAGAACGAACACCACATAGGCCGGTTTAGACACGCACAAAAAACCAACAAGGAAAAACCCTACCCTCACGATAGGCACCAGCCACCGCATTGCTGCGACAGCACCCACACCGTCGGTAGCGGAATACCCGACGGGGTGTTCGTTACCACTACCGCAAAAACAGCAAACAGGACAACTGTCCTGGGCAGCGGGAGAAAGTCACCATGAGCAGGGTGCCCCCTAAGCAAACACCATACTGACATCTATGCAAAAAAAAAAACACACCCAACGCTACAAACATTAACGATTACCTTGGGATGCCACGCCCAACATCCTCAGTCCTGCCTGGCCGTTTCTCCACCTGCCTGTCTTCTGAGGCTTACCGAGCTTGGGGCGGCTTTAAAGGCGAAAAACACAGCGGGCAAAAACCCCTGAAACGCCTACCCCCAACAGAGAATTGTCTTCCACACTCAGTCACCTCAAAAACAAGAAAGGCAAAATAACAAATGAGCGCTCGAAGGAAGAGCCTGCGGCTCAGCTGAGCACTCCCCTATTCTGGCTGAGGAAGCCAACCAAGGTCCCAACAACTACTACACACACACACTCAGGCAATCCTCCCCTTAGTGGAAGGGATCCCGGACGAGCCCCAACTTGTTACATTCCCCCTAAAAAGTCTAGGGGGTTCGGGGGAAGTAACAAACAATTAAAAAGAGGAAAGCTCCACACAGCTAAAATCAGCCCAACACTCTCCAAACTGGAGACGCTACCTGTCCCGTTAAGGGGCTAAAAGCAGGAAATGGCGCTAAACGAACTTAACACCTCCCTCAAAGAAAACCCATTTCTCCGGATCCCCGGACCACGTCTGTTGTCGGCCAACAGATAAGCCACCCCCCCCAAACGGAAAACCCTCTTCTCCGGATCCCCGGACCACGTCTGTTGTTGGCCAACAGATAAGCCACCCTCCCACCGGGAGTAACGCAACCCTCACACGAGCACTTGTCCGCTGCACCTGGCCCTCGCCACGCCTTTTCCTCTCCCTTCCGCATCTCGCATCCCCCTCTTTATACCAGGTGTCCCTGATCAGAAGTGGACACACCTTGAGTTTGGCCCAGGCTGGAGAGAGAGAGACGGCGATCCCACGCACGCCAACACAACACGGCACACAGCCGTAACAAAAAGATTGATATGAAAATGTATTTTCTCCTTTACTCAATCACACATACATTTATCTTCACTTTGCATATGTGCATGAATGTCTTTCCACAGTGACACATGTGCATATGATCTCAGCTTTCGCCTGGCTGGAAGTGTCCTCAGAGAGGTTGGAGGGCATACAGAGAGAAGCAGCCCTGGAGCAGGTGCTGTTTCTGTAGAGTGAGACAGAGTAGCAGAGCTTCAACAAGTGACTGAGTAAAGCACCAGACTCCTGCTGAGAATCTGACTTCTAGACTCTTAACAAGGACACAAGTAATAAAATAGGTAGTAAAATGGGATATTCAGTCATCTAATTCAGTATTTGCCCAGGCAGTGCATGTGTGAGGAATGCTGTGCCAAGCCCAGGGGCATTCCGGACACAAAGCTAAATTCAGAGCCGGTATACTCCTGTTAAAAGCAGCCACAGTCTGAAACTCCCAGCCAGCTCACGTGTTTCTGAAAGACACAGAGTGCATGGGCTTTAATGGCAGAGTCATTATAAGCTTTCAGCAGATTGAGATGTCAGGCTAGTGGATTTCCAGTATCTGCAGGCATGCTGTAGTGTCAGAGCAGAATATGATCACAGAACCGGACAACACGATTCAGAGTCACGAAGTATCACAGCAGCCAGAAAAAGTAGTTGCACCTGTGATCTAATGTTTAACCTGCACATTTAAGTTAGTGACTCTCAGTTCTGTGTTTAAGTCTTGCAGGCTTAAATAATGAGATATACATATGTTTAATTTCCTATCAACATGATTCTACTATAAAAATAAACAGAAGACTAAAAGTAGTTGTAAAAAGGTTGAGGTAAATTAAATAATTTAAAAACTAGAGTTTATTAAAAAACAAAAACTATCAGAAACTGTGTACCATGAGGACATGTCTTTCAGATTCACAACGGCGAACAGCAGCTTTGCACTGCTGTAAGATCAGTCTTCTGCCAGTGAAACAAACATTCATTTTAAAGAAATATTGTACACATTTCATTTTGAACTTGTCTTTTTTAAGTTTTGTTGCCTCATTTTAAAGTTGAACTGTGCTATTCTGTATTAAATTAAAACTTTGGGGTTATCCTTAAAGTAAATCCAATTGAATTCTACTGAAATGTAATACTTTATATTCCACTGTTTGATGTTGTCTATCGCTGCTGCAGTTGCTAATTACCTTTGAACTTAAAATATTACATTGGAACACATAAGCGCATGAAAGCATCTTGCAAAAAGCTTTCTACATGGGGACCCTATCACAGAGTTTACAGTCACAGCCACTTTATTAGGTACACCTTGCTAGTACTGGTTTAGATCCCCTTTTGCCTTGAGAACTGCCTTAATTCTTCATGGCCCAGATTGAACAAGGTGCCGGAAACGTTCCTCAGAGATTCTGCTCCGTATTGACTTGACAGCATCACACAGTTGCTGCAGATTTCTTGGTTGCACATCCATGATGCAAATATTGCACCACATCCCAAAAGATGAGATGATGTGAGTTTTGTGACATGGCGTTATCCTGTTGGAAACAGCCATCAGAAGATGGGTACATTGTGGTCATAAAGGGATGAACGTGGTCAAGAATATGCAGGTAGATTGTGGTGTTGGTACTAAGGGGCCCAAAGTGTGCTGAATAGATATTTGCATTAATGAGCAAATTGAACAGGTATACCTAACAAAGTGGCTGGTGAGTGTGGATGTCTGAGTTTGCTCTCACTTGTCTGATTTTTTTCTCTTCAAAACATATGCCAGTTTTACTTAAATAACTGTTTTTAGGATGTTAAATGATTTGATATTTCAGATAAAGCAAAGATGTGATCAAAAAAATCCACAAATTTGTACAGCAGAACTTTCCTTCTGTCTTTCTTCCACCGCTGGCAGAAATGGCTGGCTTTTCACTCGTGCACATTGACACACATGGTTACTGGATACTGCATGTGTTAACACTGATGATGAAACTCAATGACTGTAGGGGATATTTAAGTATTTCTGTTCTGTAATTTGCATGTGGGGGATAAAATTTTTGCTGTGCCAAGACTTCATTTTAATAGGGCGAGTTATCAGAGGTGCGTGATGCTGTTGTATGTAAATGTGTGGAGAGAGTTTGTCAAACTGTGATACTGTAGTGTGAGAAGTTTTTGGTTTTTTGCTTCTTTTTTTTTCCTGTCTGGGTTTTAAATGTTTTTAGGATGGAGTCTGTGGAGATGAAGAAAATGGCTCAGTGACAATTAAACATCTGTTTTTAAAAGCTTCCACATAATGAGTTCGGACTTCATTTAACTACTTCGCTAGTCTATGACTAAAAGTTGGATTAATTTTAGTGATATTAAATCACACGTCAGGTCTAATGTCTTTCATGTTTTCCTTTTTTTTCCCTTTTTTTTTTTTTTTTTAAGAAGCTCTGCGGCTCCAAAACAGTTCGTTAAACTTGTTCCTCTAAGAACCACTGAGCAACTGCTGTTTCATCTGTGTGCATGACGTGATATGTTTTTAGAGTTTCAGAGTTCATGTTGTAAATTGAGGTTTATGCTATTTTTTTTTCTCTCTGTTTCTTCTTCTTCCCTCCTCTCTCGACCTCGCCCAGCCTGGGGACGACAAAGAAGGGGATCGGTCCAGTGTACTCGGCTAAGGCGGCACGCTCCGGGCTCAGGATATGTGACTTGCTGGCAGACTTCACTCAGTTCTCTGAAAGGTCTGTCTGTCTGGCACTGGATTATATCAGATCTGAATTGCAAAATATAGTTTTTGTCACTGGAAGGGCCCATAATCTATAAAGTCTCCACATGCAGTGCTTGTCTGCCCGAATCACTTTTGCCTATCACCAGCAGGAGTCTGGTAACTGTTTTAGCCTTGTTGTTTGTTTGCTCCAGAGAAAGCTGGACAAAAAAACACCACTTTTAAGATGCATGTGGATTATTTATTTATTTATTTATTTATTGGCTGTTTCCCATCTCTCCTCCAGGCTGTATTTAGCCTTCCTCTGGTTTAGACCATAAAAGTTGGATGTAACCATCGTGTTACTCATTGGTTAGTGAAGACCCATTATGAAACCTCGCTCCCAGTGTTTTCACCATCGCCATCTAAGTGTTTTTGAAATGGTATGTGACGAACCAGGGGTGGAACAGACTGTGAAACCGTACTCCTGTCAATCAAACGTCGTTAGCTAATGAGCATATCCTGGATAAAAATGAAAAGTGATGCAGGTGCAATAAATGACTGCAGGCATTAATCAAAACCATTCATTGTTGCAGGTATAAAGTATTGGCCCAGCAATACCAGTCTATGTACCCCACTCTAAAGATTGACATAGAGGGAGAGCTGCTCAAATTAAAGGTAAAAAAACCTAAAAAAAAAAGATAAAAAAAAAATGGAAATATTTTGCTGTCCTTTTTTTTGCAGATCTCCTTGTATTTGATTTATTTGTGTGTTTTTTAGGACTACGTTGAGCAGATCAAGCCCATGGTGAGAGATGGTGTACACTACATGTACGAGGCTCTTCATGGTCCTCCTAAGAAAATCCTGGTGGAAGGAGCCAATGCAGCGCTGCTGGACATAGACTTTGGTCAGTAAATCAATGTTTGCATGTGCAGGTAATACTTCTTTGTTTCTTTGTGCTAACCTATAGTGTCAGAATAAATGTCGTTTCTGATTGCAAAGTGCCATCTAGTACACCCACAGTGACCTGGTGATGTTGCCAAGAAACACTTAAAGCTTTGCGATGCTCTTTACAAAAGCCCGCATGGAGCTCAGGGTAGAGACGACGGTAAGTTTGATCGTTACTGTCGTGCTGTGGCATCTGGGCTTGGTGTGCACTTTCACAACTTCAAAACACTCACTTGTGCATGAGCACAGAGGCGTCAGCAGTCTGTCGGTCAGTAGATCAGAATTAGAGGAACTCTTTAAAGCCTTATGAGAACGGTTAAAGTATGAGGATTTTTTTTCCTTTCAGGTAATGATATAGTAGATGTAACTGTAATGTGTCACTGTAAGAGCACAGACCTCTCATTATTGAGAGCAGCAAGTAGATGAAATTACAGTCAAAGTTCAGCGCCATTATCCAAAGACGATACCTGTAACGTCTGTGGCGTCAGAGCGAATACCATCCTCTTTCTGACAGACTGGACCTATACATGATAAGAAAATGTCACGATTTCGATGAGCATGCAGGGTGTCAACGTTTACGAGAAGAGCACTTTGACAGGACACACTCGATGGTTTAGACACCAAACCCGTTGTTTGAATACACAACAGTCTGTCCTCACACTGGGGCTATCTCCATGTCAGCAGTCTCCAGTATCTGGTTTTTGGGATCCCAACACTTGTTTGCTTTAAAAATTTTCCAAGCATGTCATTTTTCTGATTCATTGCTCTGTTCGTGTTGGTCTGTCAGATCTGCTCCTCAGGTCTAATCCGACAACAGAGCAGACCAGGAAAAATACTTTAAACTTCACTGATTGTTTTAAAGTAGCTCTGTTATGTAGATCCTACCTGGTCTTGAGCCAGACCAATCACAGCTTGGTATTCAGGTTTTGTTATAAATCACTGAGCAAATCTGAAGAGCTTTGTACATGTATGTTCAGTGACTGAAGGCAGAAGCAGATCTCAGGCCTGATCAGACAACAAAATCAGGACAGGTGCTAAAACAACCCTGTGATGTCAGCTTGCTCATGACCTCTTTCCACACCAGTGAAGGACATGTGACAAAACAAAGTATGACCCGTCTTCGCCTCTGGTGTCATTTCAGGAACGTATCCATTTGTGACGTCGTCCAACTGTACGGTGGGCGGGGTGTGCACGGGCCTCGGCATGCCGCCTCAGAACGTTGGCGAGGTTTACGGGGTCGTCAAGGCGTACACCACAAGAGTGGGCATCGGTGCTTTCCCCTCAGAGCAGAAGAATGTAGGAGCACACTCTGATATGAAGTTTTAGCTCTGTAAAAGTTTGGTTAAAATCAGGTTTTATTTTTAAATTGCACAACTTTATATGTCATAATGAGAATTTAAAAAATATATTAGGAGAGGAAAAAAAAATGTTCCTAAGCTACTCATCACACACTTAACTGGCTCATACATTCAGTATTGCATGGTTAAAATGTGGAATAATTACTCGAATATACCATTATACAAGTGAGTAGCTTCTTTTCCAAACAGCACCACCTAGAGGAGTTTTGCTACACTACCACCGATAACCCGACACCTACTCACAGCTGAAGCCGATGCAGATTTAGAGATGCAGTATTTTTGTTTTCTGTGACTGCAAACCTCTACAGAAAATCTGCATAAGAACTAATATTCAAATTTGCACTCTTGTTTTATTTAGGAGATCGGAGAGCTACTGCAGACTCGAGGGAAAGAGGTTGGCGTGACCACGGGCAGAAAAAGACGGTGTGGTTGGCTGGATCTGGTGCTCATCAAATATGCACATATGATTAATGGCTTCACTGCGTGAGTTTGATTTGTTTATATATTTTTTAAATAAATCTTTATTTATTTATTAATCTTTATTTCTGATATATTTTAAGAGAGAGCAAGAACCTCAGAGTACAGCTGCTACTCCTGTGCATGAAAAGGAGCCAGGGCAGGCTGGAGACGTGGGCGAGATTGTCATTAAGCTGACGTCCCCACAGAAGACAGTTTCTATATCTTCGTTTATTGTACTCGAAATGCCCATAACACTTCAGGTCTTCATTTTACCTGATACTTTTTATATGATTTTTCATGTATTTTTGAGGTTGTGGATCACAGGAAGACAAGGAGCTGCTCTGGTGAAAGCTTATATGGATTTCTTTTTAAAAACAGAAGTTTTTTAGACTATTAATATGATGTTTTATTTGAAAGATAAGTTTTAGGAAGACAGAGACTATTGTTCAATAAAAAAATGTAGTTTGTTTCAATTCATAATTCATTTTTTTCCCCTTTTTTGCCATATTTTGTTTAAGGCAGATTTGCTTTATCTTTTTGATACATTTTTGAGTGATTTTTCTGTAAAAAAAATGTATAACACAAATGTATACTGTTGTTGCTGTAAAGCTGTCCCTCTTCTCTTTCAGTTTAGCTCTCACCAAACTCGACATACTTGACGTTTTCCAGGAGATCAAAGTGGGCGTAGGGTACAAAGTCGACAACCAAACCATACCTCACTTTCCAGGTGAGAGAATGTCTGAATATGTAATCTAATTGACTTTTTCCTGTTTGTTAGAGGTAGACTGTATAGTGGTAGGTACTGGTATGGGGGGGGGGATTTATTCGGATATGTGCACTCACAACGTGACTTCTAACATTAGGATTAAACCTGATGGTGACAGTAAAATAAAAAATAGACCTGCTCTCAGTGGCGATTATCTGACAGCCTTTTCTCTCCTTCCAGTCTATTTGATTATTTACAGAGAGCTCCATTTTCAGACAGAAACACATCGATCTGTTGCTGTTGCCCTTCGAGTGCTCCCTCCTGTAAAACTAATGGTGTGATATTATTATTGATTTGTGCCAGCGAATCAGGAGGTGCTGCAGCGTGTGGAGGTTCAGTACGAGACGCTGCCCGGCTGGAACAGCAACACCTCGGCCGCTAGAAGCTTCGGGGAGCTGCCCGAGAACGCACAGAAATATGTTCGCTTTGTTGAGGAGTATGTGGGAGTGCCTGGTAAGAAGACACACCTGGACATGCAGGCATTAATGAGCAGAATTGATAGATTTTCAGTAATTTACCCTTAGATGATTGCTTCTCCTGCTTCTTGTTTCCTTAGTCAAATGGATTGGAGTGGGGAAGTCCCGGGAGTCCATTATCCAGCTGTTCTAGATGAAGGCAGGAGAAACACACAGCCTAACTAATTGTTTTAAACCACCAACAGCGACCACTGTCTGCTTTGTTTTTTTTAATCCCTGTATCATCAGACAGTCCCAGACTGGACTTCTTCGGACTCTCAAAGCCTCTCTTTGGATTTTTAAAGTTTTAAATGTATTAAAACGGCATCACAAGGCTCTCTGTCGACACCGCAGACTTTTATTTCACACACTACACACTGGGCAATCGGGTGAAGGAACGGCAGTGAGACACACGCGGGCACTGGATCATTCTGCAGACATTTGGTTGAACACATTGTTTGACTATGTTTTTGTTGATCTATGCTGTGATTTAATGCGCTGTGTTTTACCCCTCAGCACTTTAGATGCTTTGAACTTTATGTGCTTTATGTTTTATTCTTCCAGGTGTACGGCACATCTTCACTCGATAAAGGGATCTGTTAATATTTTAAATGTGTCTTTCTGTGTTCTCTGTGTTCAAACTCGCCTTGTCATTCAACCAAAAAAAAAAAAGCTTTTAAATTTTTCTTGTAGCTAGAGGTTGCGTCCACTGAATGCTGTGAGAAAGCTCGTGTTTTAAGGTTTGATCTCGGCAGGTGAGCTCTCCACTAACAGGCACAGACATTTTAAATAAAAATCAATTCACTAGGTCAGCAAATTTCCACAACTCCCATTCTTGTGATTGATCTTGTTTTGTTTTTTTTTGCACTGTTATCACATTGTTCTGGAGGAAGGCAGTGATTTGATAAATACTGTCTTTTTTTTTTTTTCTTCGCTAGTCTTCAGTTGCATTTTGGCTTCAGGAACAAAACAGCTCGTTTCCTCCAGCTGAGTTTAGATCACTGCTTTGAATCCTCACCTTAGTGGGCAAAGTCATGATTTGCATTTACAGACTGTGCGCTGAAGATCGAAAGGTGATCGTGAGAACAAGAGATCAGAGTTTCAGCCTTTATTCCCTGTAAAATAAAAAATACCTTATACCTGGCTGCATACCCCTTGTTTGCAATAGCCTGCGACTCACAGGCTCCACCAGATTTCTTTTTTCTTCACTGGTTATGCCTTTCCAGGCTTTTCCCACAAAATCTCTTAGTTGTCAGTTTTCTGGCATTTCTCCATTCAGGCTTCTCTTCAGCTTTCATTTGATGATCGCCTTGGCCAGTGCTAACCTTTCTACCCCCCACCCCTGATGAAGTCCTTTATGAGGTGGCAGTGTGTTTTGAATCGTTGTCTTGCTACATAATAGAGTTCCTCCTGATTCTTTTGGATGTATTTCTCTGTAAATTGGTGGGCAGTATATTTCTGTAGACTTTGTGTTCATTGTGTTACTAACATCATCAATAAAAATGATTGACACTGTTCCAGAAACAGCCATGCAAGCCCAAGCCATAACACAGCCTCCACCATGCTTCACAGATGAGCTTGTATGTTTAGGGTTGTGAGTAGATCCTTTCTGCAGACGCTGGCCTTTCTGTCTCTGGTAGAGGTTAGAGACGAGTAAGAGCATATACACGGGTTGTCAGAGCTATGAAAGTGGCACCAAATGGCATGACTTGTATACACTGGCACAATGCTAGCAAGCTGGATACAACTGCAACCTGTTACATGTAGGTTCTCGAAGTTATTAGCTTTGTGCTAATCAATATACTGTGTTCACATGGGGCAATATTACTTATTGCAGTTGTTGAGGTCTACATTACTGCAATGTTTGGTTACATGTTTGGGAATGTGCACATCAGGCTATGGTATGGATTTAATCCAGTACTCTAAATGAAGAGGATCTCCAACAATGCAGAAATGGTTTGGTTCTGGTTTGTAAACCTAAATTTGAACGGTCTGTCTCTGAAAAATTAAGAGTGTGGCTTCATTTAAAAAATACAGTAATGAAGTGCGAACTGTGACCGTGTCAATAGTGGGTGTGTCTTATTTTAAAGGGAATAAAAAAAATAAAGGCTCTACATGGAAAACAAACAAAAAAACAATTTGTCTACAAGGTGTACCATCTTGCTTTTTTGTATGTCTACTGTATGTTGTATATTTAAACAAAAAAAGGCTGAAACCAGAGTGGATCTGGGTCTGCAACCAGAACGCTCCTGAAATGGTAACACCAGAGATGTGAGGTCATAGCAGGGAAAATGGTAGCGTGCATAATGCTGCATTAATATTTTTTTTACTCCAAAGTGGGGGTGCTCACAGACCAGTGTGTTATGGCCACCCTGACAGCTGCTTTTGTAGTTGCAATCAGGTGCAGCATGTGAGGTTATACATTTGAGTACAACTGTTCAGTTGGCTTTGTGTCGTCATTGTTGTGTATTTAATGTAACCTGCAGCCATTCTGTGAAAGAAGGAAGGAAGGAAGCAGCTGATGTGCGGGTCAAAACAATGTAGGATGAAGGTGGAGTTGGTCTTCCATTTTGTGGTGTAACTCAACTTTATTTCTGTCTTGATCTGATCTTAAGATGTCTGGATTTTTATGTTTTCATGTGATTTAGTAAAAAGGTGTCAGTCTGACACCTTGTACCTCCCCCCACATCATGCATAAATCGGGTCTCTGGATGTAAAAGGATATCAGGATACTGATGTGATATTTTCTTGAGAACATCATGGCATTGTCTGCCAGTTCTTCATAATTCATTTTTTATGTATCTGTGAAGATATGGAAAAGCTTGCCCAGTCTTGCAATAGTAAGAAGTTAATCACTTTAATCTTGGGCCAGGCCCCACCTCTGATGCATGTTTCATGTTCATAAGGTTTTGAGCAATCCTGCTAACAAACCAACTGAACCCATTGCATAGCCTCTTTGGCAGAGACAAAAATAAATTGAAGAAGCAGAGGTCCAAATTATCCTGAATTTTAGTCCTAATATGGTGTCAGACTCTTCAAATGCTGGATCCTGCATTTTCCATCATGTAGCATTCATTCATGGAAGGGTGGTACAGATGGGAAAATGCAAAAGCAAAATGAGTTTAACTGTTTAAACAGCAGCAACAACTTTATGACTTTGTTTTCAGACACTATTCAAAAGCACTGAGTTGTTTTAAAGCTTCCGCGGTCGGGTTTTGACATCATTTCCAAGCTGGACGACACACTTCGATACGACATGAATGTAGCATCAGACCAGAGCTCAGAAAACTCACAAAGAAAATAAGAACTGTGTTTACAGGCTCCTCACGACAAGTAAACAGAACTTTATGAGTAAAAATGAGTTCAGTATCCCTTTAATGAGCTGCAGGCAGCTGGTCTGATCAAAAGTGAATGTTGGAAATTTCACACACACAAAATTCATGATCATACAGAACACCCTGTACAGAACACTGTGTAAGTAACTTTTATGAAACTGTACAGTATATAATCTGTCTCTTGTCTGGTGTCCTAAATGTGACGCTTCTGCAGTCGGGACGCTGATCAGAGGATTTTTTGTTATTGTATTTTTGGTGTTTCTTTTGTTGTTGGGTTGTCACTACTGAAATCACTGGGACTGGAAGTGTTTCTTCACATACTCTTATAAACAGATTTTCTGATTCACTTTTGCTTCTGTCTGACCGCAGCAGAGGCTAACACAACTCTCCTGAACTCTGTGAGCCGTCATTTCCTTTCTCTTAACAGCAGCAGTGATTTATTTATTTATTTGTTTGGGGG